>WNYA01000014.1:1423175-1518848 GCA_019512145.1 Engystomops pustulosus
GCCTTTGCTATGGATATGTGCGCCACTAAGCGCAGAACACAGCGGTCGCAAGTCTCACTACAAATTGCTCAGAATTGGCAAGTACATGCACTGCAGAAACTACAGCCACCAGCAGATCAACCAGAAATCAAATATATAGAACGCTACTGTAGGCTTCAAGAAGCTATTTGTATTCTCCTATGGCTATTTTCTAGCCAAGTATCAAAGGAAGCACACTGTAACATACAGCAAGCATACATGTCTCTTTTAGAAATGAGAACATGTGACAGGAAGTTAAGGGGTGTGGTTTGCTGGGAGCTAGGAGAAGAAATGATGGATGTCTGACTGCACATGTATAATAAAAGAAGTTTCTGATGGAATTCATCTCTGTCTGCTGCTATCACATGGAGACATTACACACACTACTATGCCAGATGAGATGACACTGAGTTATTGCCTAATAGAAATCCAACCCCTACTGAATTTTGCCACTTCAGCCTTTGCTATGGATATGTGCGCCACTAAGCGCAGAACACAGCGGTCGCAAGTCTCACTACAAATTGCTCAGAATTGGCAAGTACATGCACTGCAGAAACTATCTTTTCTTTTTTTTTTTTTCAAAACTAAAAGTCATCAGGCACAGCACAAAATCCTGTTGTGTGCTGTCAGTGTAGGTTAGAAACCAGCCATAGCAATAGGATAGCATTGTTTTGTTAAAAAACCAAAAACACAAAAAAACACAAAAAAAACACAAAAGAAACACAAAAAATTTTTACAGTTTACACTTTAATTTTGAAAATGTTGAACCCGAGGGCTAGGGGTAGAGGATGAGGGCGTGGACGTGGGCGTCCAACTACTGCAGGGGTCAGAGGCCGTGGTTCTGGGCGGGATGAGACACCACCTGCTGATGAGGGAGCAGGGGAACGCTGCAGAGCTACACTCCCTAGGTTCATGTCTCAAGTTACTGGGACTCGTGATAGAGCACTGTTGAGGCCAGAACAGTGCGAACAGGTGATGTCGTGGATTGCGGACAATGCTTCTAGCCATTTGTCCACCAGTCAGTCTTCCACGCAGTGCACCCATGTCACCGAAATCAGCGCTCCTCCAGCTCCTCCACCTCAGCCTCCTTCCCCCCATTCTGCCCCTCCCAGGAAAATTTGGGATTTGAACCGGCATACTCTGAGGAACTGTTTTCTGGACCCTTCCCAGAGTCACAAACCACTTGTCCGGTTGCTGCTGAGCTCTTTCCCGATTCCCAGGTTTTCCACCGGTCACAGTCTGTGGGTGATGATGACATTGTTGATGTAGTGGAAGAAGTGTGTAAAGAGGTGTCGGACAATGAGGAGACACGGTTGTCAGACAGTGGTGAAGTTGTTGTCAGGGCAGGAAGCCCCAGGGGGGAGCAGACTGAGGGATCGGAGGATGATGAGGTGACAGACCCAAGCTGGGTTGATAGGCCGGGTGAACACAGTGCTTCTGAGATGGAGGCGAGTCCTATACCAGAACAGGTTGGAAGAGGCAGTGGTGGGGCCAGACGGAGAGGCAGGGCCAGAGCTGGTGCATCAGCGCCAAATGTTTCACGTAGTCAAGCTCCCGTGGTGAGGGCTAGATTTTCGGAAGTGTGGAGGTTCTTTAAAGAAACACCGGATGACCGACGGACTGTGGTGTGCAACCTGTGCCACACAAGGATCAGCAGGGGTTCCACCACTACCAGCTTAACCACCACCAGTATGCGCAGGCATATGAATGCTAAACACCCCACTCAATGGAACCAAGGCCGTTCACCTCCGGCCGGGCACACCACTGCTCCTTCCCCTGTGTCACCTGCTGCCTCTGCTAGTCAGCCCCCTGCCCAGGACCCCGGCCCAACTACCTCCCGTGCGAAAACCACACCTTTGCCTCCACGATCCTCCACAGCATTCACCAATGTCTCCATGCACAGTGTTCAGCTTTCCATACCCCAGACGCTGGAGCGCAAGAGGAAGTACAGTGCAATCCACCCAAACGCCCAAGCCCTCAACGTCCACATCTCCAAACTGCTTAGCCTGGAGATGCTGCCCTATAGGCTGGTAGAGACCGAGGCCTTTCGAAACCTCATGGCGGCAGCCGCCCCTCGGTATTCAGTCCCCAGCCACCACTACTTTTCCCGATGTACAATAACACTACAAGTTATTAACAAAAAGTTTCTTTACAACATGTGTAACAAACTCAAGCAAGATAGAACTTAGTAAATAGTTGTGCCAAAACTCAAGAGATATTAAAGATTTCTTTCCTCCAGGGTAATGATATCTCTCTAATAATCTCGCTGTGTCTCACCCAACACAATATAAACCCTCCACACACCATGTTTCTTTTCAGAAAGGATTTTTTCCTTATTACAAACCTTGTGTGACTGTACTGGTAAGGTGCATTTCTTAATGTTTCTTATTGTTATTATTAATATTTCAGTGTCTTTTATACTAAAGTTGTTTTTTAATTTTTGTAATCTTTCAATTGCATTCCACTTTGCTGATTAAATATAATCTTGTTTCTTATTTTTTAGTTAGAATGTAATTTATTAAATATTTAACATACATATATATATATACTGTATAATTAATTATAAACATACTGTATGTATAAATTAGTTATGGAATATTAGAAAATAAACCACACCAAACCTTACCTGAGCTGAATCATTTTCAATTAAAGTCATTTTCTAAAATTAGATAGACACCAGATTCTATTATTCATTCACTTATTTACAGTAGTAAAAATGTTTTTCGATTTTCTTGGCAGAAATGATTTTTTTGTGGCATATACCTTACTGTTTTACACTATACTGCCCAAATAAACAAAAACAACTCTTTTGAATACTAGATATAGTGCTTTGATTTGCTTGCAGAAAATGATTCAATGCATATTATTGCTGCCTTTTGTGCATATGGTTTTGGGAAAAATTTATTGGTGGATTGATATTTTTTTAGGTATTTTTTATGTAATTTCTTTCCAATAATGTGGCTAAGCATAACATGTTTCTTACAGTCTATAGAAACATTTATGCAGTATTGCAAAGATTTTGAAAAATTCAATTATGATAAACCTAATAAGCCACATTTTTGACTTCCCAAAGCTGAGTAAAAAATAAAACATAACTACTGTGAGGACTTGCTGATTTCTTCTACAGTGCTACTTAGCTGGGAGGATTGATTGACACCTGCTTTTCAGAGTCAGCTTCCTTGGATGAGATGTGTGTGTTCCTTTGTAAAGCTAGGTGGTGACATCAGAAGCTGTATGCTAATATCAGCAATGACCTGATTGATGGATGTCTGAAACATTTGCCTGCGGGAGCAGCGTCCAAGAACTCCTTATATATCTGCCCAGATCTGATTGTATGATGCCGGTAATTGCAGTCCTTTTCCTCTTGTCTATTGCTATTGCTTTGCTATTCTGTGTGTCTGACCTCTGCTACATTTAATTGACCAATCTCTTCCTATATGATTCTGTGTCTCAGCCATCTTGGTTTTGATCCATTTCTGCAGGCTTTGCATGTCTGTCTATTATCTGTCAATTGTCAATAAGTACCTTGTCTATCCTGGTGTGAACACTGGTCTGTCTCTGACTTTGGTTACCTGTCCACGCCAGCATCCAGAAACTGCAGAACTAGGTAAGTTTATCAGTGTGGCTTATTTGCTGTAGGCAGGGCCCTAGTACACAGGGACATTGATAGGTTATTTCACCACCCCTTACCCAGCCTGACAGCTTGCGCCAAGTCTGGTTGTGGTTGCTCTGTTTGACAACCGTTCAAAGGGTAAAGAGATATTTTGTTTCCTTTTCTACATTTCTAATATTTATTTTTGCATCTCAGTAATAACATAATTACATGCATCGCCTGCATTGTTACTCAGATTTTTAATAATCCCAAAAATCATAAATGAAAAAAAATGATGTTTTATTAAAAAGAATTTAAATAGTAAATCATTAGTTAAAACTTTGTGATAAACCTCAAAGGCAATATTTTTATCTATTAATATTTTAACTATAGGTTGAGTACAAAAAATAAGTATTAGTAATATATTGTACTGGTAGGTTAGGTGGAAATGTTTGGCTTCTCTATGGAGTTATGGAGTATATTATATTCTTCTTGCGTATCACATATTTCTTAATAATACAAGTTTGTACATTTGTTAGGGGGTCGATATATTCTGGTTTGTTTTGCAGTTACAACCATTTCAAAATAATTTAAATTGTTTATAATATATAATGAAGAATACGACATCCATTCATTTTTTTTACATGTTGCCATTTTCTGGAGAGACGAGGAGTAAACCCTTCATCACGGCTTTCTTCTTCCTGATGTATGTGGTCGGAGTTCTTATTAATTCCTCCATTATCACAGTCATATGTCTGGAGGATCAGTTACATAAACCAATGTATCTCTTTATCTGTAATTTATCCATTGTAGATATATTTTATACATCGGTCACGATTCCTAAATTACTGCACATGTTATTATCCGGGAATCATATTGTTTCCTCCGCACAATGTTATACGCAGTTGTCCTTTATTACAGGTGCTGCCAGTGCTGAGGGGATTCTCCTCTTCATTATGGCTTATGACCGATATGTCGCTATCTGTATTCCTTTGTATTATTCTCGTATCCTAAATCAGAGAAATTGCTCCCTGATAACTATTGGGATGTGGGCTGCAGCTTTTTTGAACTCTTTGCTGTTTGTACTATCAGCGTTATACATGTCCTCCTGTCACTCCAACCTCATCCACCAGTTCTACTGTGATGCCAAGTCTCTAACTAAGATTACTTGTACATGTCGGCCATTGTTTCTCTTAGTAGCCGGTGCTGAAATCCTGGTAATAATCTTTGTCCCATTTCTGTGCACTTGTGTTTCTTATGTTAAAATTTTTTCTGTCATTTTCAAGATGAAGTCAGAAGAAAGCAGAAGAAAAGCCTTCTCCACCTTCTCCTCCCACGTCACTGTCATCTCTATATACTATGGGACGTGTTTGACAGGGTATCTGATACCAGCTTACTCCGATGTTCTGGATTTGGCATTTAATGTTGTGTGGACAACTATTACCCCTATGATAAATCCTATAATTTACAGTCTGCAGAATGCCAACGTTAAGACTGTAATGCTAAAATTCCTAAATGGAAAGTTCTTTTTGTAGAGAGACTCTGCGGCAAATCGGGAACTATCAAGTATTAAAATGCAAAGTCAATTTTACGATTTACTGTTGTGTTACTCATTGTTATACTTTAGCAGTTGAGTTGAAGCTTTTATTCCAAACTTCACACTTGTGTTTGTCTTCCGTCACTTTGATCATAATAACAGAAGTCTAACGGAACCGGTGAAATCTCCATTGATTTTAATGGATTGTTTCAGACTTCTGTGAGTGACTGTTTGCATGTCTTCTGTTCGGCTTCTGTTATTTGAAGTAATAAAAATAGGTTTTCAGCTTCCGCCCAATTATACAGAAGTGCTGATGGAAGAGGTGCAGAAGGACAAAACGTCTGGACATTATAACTGATCCATCATACTGCACTGTACTGTAGTGACAGTAGTTGCATTGCTATACTCATACCATCTAATAGAGCAGCGACAGTAGCTGTAAATTTTCTACTGAAATATTCTTTAATTACATGCAAAATGTAAAGGCCTCAAAATTTGACTGCAAAGTCAGTTAAAAACTGCAGCCTAGGTTCCTACTCCTTCTTTATCTAATTGTCCTTCATGGTGCCCCTGCTGCATTTGTGACTTCCTGGTCCTTGACCTCATGCTGCCACTGAGTCCTCAATGTCAGATGAGAACTCCACCACTGGTGCATTCTCTAATTTTCTATTATGAGCTCCAGTCAGTGGAATCAAGGATATTATTTTATCTCGGATTCAGCAAGCTACCCAGTAATCGACACTGGTGACTATGGGAAAAACCTGGCCCTTCCTCTTTCTGCCATAAAAGATGCAATGGAGAAAACCCGTTGACATCGGTGGGAGGTGCCTCCTCCCCCTTCACATCCCCACAGCCGTACTCCAGCTACACCATGAGCTACACTGGTTTTCACCCTGCTGTGAGGAAATCTCTTCCTCCTCTACTTCCTCCTCCCTTGGCAAGAAAGTGGAATCCCTGGTCACTGTTGGACTAGTAACTCACCCAGCGAGCCAAGTGTGGAGTTGCCTGACAGTGCTGACCATATTGGTAGGTTATTCGAAGCACTGCAGCATGGCACAAATGTCCCCCATAGAGGCCTAGTTTTTAGTGGTAAAATGGTAGGTGGCACACACTCTATGCATCATCTCAGGCATGCCTACATAATTGGCCAGGAGGATTAGCACTACCAGGATATGCATCAAACGGTGTCTTCTCTTGGTGATCTTGCTGCCTACAGAAGATACATTTATTAGATATATTATTTAAAAGTTTAAGCTGAAAATTAGAGACTCTTAAAGAAAATAAATTGTGTAGATTGGGTAGAGACCATTTTCTATTATTTGCTTATGAAAACTTTCAATTTTTGTTGCATCTACTTTCCCCGCTTTTCTGTGCTAGATGGGCGGAGAAAAAAATCATCTCTTTATAACTCTAAATGCGAGATGGGATTTTAATGCATATTAGTTCAGCCTCTGGTTTTGAAGAAACTTACATTTATTTTGTGTGTGGGGTTGTTAATTTTTTTTATAAAAAAGCAACAATAATACATTCCGATGCAGCAGCTCCCCCTGAGCGTCCCCCAGCTTCATAGACAAAAGGAACATCTTAGGAAATCTAAGCGTAACTAAAATAACGTAATTGAGACATAGAGATTTGAGTCCATAGATTTTAGGTTTATTGGTTTGTTTTTGCAGCTTAACAATGAACTTTCTTAGGCTCATTTCACACTACCGTTCCTTCCTTAAATCAGTTAAAAAAATTAAGAGTGGAGGTTTAACTGAGGTTTAATGTATCACTTAAAATTCCCATTGACATTAATGTAAATTTTATGTCATCCGTTATTTTCCGTTTAGAAATAGATCTGTTGTCCATGCAATTTTTGGACGAAAAAAATGGCGGAGACTGCAGCTCTTCATATCTATTTGAAAAAAAATGCATGGATAACAGATGCATGCCAAAACTGACCATAACGGATGACGTAAAATTAACTTTGATGTCAATGGGATTCTGAACTGATACCTTAAACCTCTCTTAAACCTCCATCCGTCTCTTTTTTAATGGAGGGAAGGAAAAGTAGTGTGAATTTAGCCTTAGAAGAACTTATCTGATAACAAAAATTGCATGTTATTAAAGTTCCACTTTTAAAGTAGAAGCAAATATTTAAAACCTAATCAGTTAAAATTTACAATAAAAGAAGCAAAAACAACCCACCTAGTGCATTTGGAAGGTAAAAGAGATACAGGTTTAAACCCCCCTCTAGCCCTCTGATTTTTTAATTTAAAAGATCCTGTCTCTTTTGGTTAATTTTTAAAGAAAATGTTCACAGGGGTTATTAATAGGCTTAGCGTTAAGCTTTGTTAAAAATAAATTAATAGAAAATGACCTAAGCAAAAAAATAACTATTTTATTAAAAAAAAAACTTATGTGTTTTAAAGAACTACAGGGAATTATATAACAATTTCTAAAACAATTGGAGCAACATCCGTTCCTACCTGGTAGAATTGGCCACAAGCCAATTCTTTGAGAAAAGCTTCGGTGAATGGAAACTTGATTGATTTTCTTATTTTTAATTACCAGAGAGCTTCACATGGTTTCACAAAGGGTATGCTTAAATCTAAGAGTGAGATGTTCTTAAGCCGAGGACTGCCTGTATCAGAATATTCTGATTGGCAGGTTAGAAGTAAAATTGAAAGTCTTATAAAGGTTATGGAGGATATGCTGATTTTCTTGTGTATTAAATATGTCTAAGTAACGAATGTTTGTATATTGATTAGCAGATCAATATTTCCTGATTATTTTGCAAGTGTTGAGCTGGTTTATATTGAACTTCCAGGGTTCAGTTCCGCCCCCTCATGACCCCAAACTTCATTAAAAGTTTGGGACTGGGTCCGGGTTTGGGTCTGTTAATGCCTGTGATTGGTGCTGGAAATCCCATGCCCGAACAAGGATTAAAAAATTTTTGATGACTTTGTTCATTACTATTAACACCTTTTTGGAAAAGATTATTTTTCCAACGCTCATAATATCTAGAGAGAGTATAGAGACTAGTAGGACATGTCCTTACCCCTACATGTACATGAGTGAAATGTCTGAATTCCAGATCGGAGTAGCTCGGAGTAGCGCTCTAAGGTATCGCGACAGTAGATCGTTAGTAATTCCTTTTATTAGTGGCTACCCGTTTTGGTTCAAGACTTGAACCTTCGTCAGGCCTGAATAAAAGAAATTACTGATGATCTACTGTCTCAATACCTTTGAGCATAGAAATTGGAGAAGACCACAGCACCGGAAAGGTAAAGTTCCAACGGTTTCTTTATTTACAATTCATCCAGGTAAACAGCAGCGACATTTCGATTCATATTGAATCTTTATCAAGCATAACAGGCATGGTCAAGACAAACATATATATAGTAAAAACAGATGTGACATCATTTCCCCTAGTGACGTAATCAGCGATAAAAAATATGTAGTTTCACAGAAAAGTGACATTGAAATATCTAATATTTAATAAAGATCATATATGTGAACTTCAAGTGTAATATTATATTACAATTTCCAGTACCAAGTGTTATATAAGTATATAAATCTTCCCCATGTGTATTTCATTAGCGGACACCACCCCTCTCCTTATTTCCGAGCCGACTGTCCTCAGTGCGCATGCGTAGTTAGTATGGTTGTCATAGCAGCCTAATTCGTCATGTGATATATCCGGGTTATACGTCATCCTCATCCGTCTCGATCATGTGATCTCCTCAGGGACTCCGAGACCGGACGGCAGACGAGGACTCTAGGTAAGTGCAATGCAACTATAGAGCATAAATTCAGTTCGGGTTAGTAAAGGGAAAGAATTTGGTCTGCATAGGTAGGTGCAGTTAGATAGAATTCAGCCCAAGCACAGGTTTATCAGTAAATTCATAGAATACCTCTAAATCTCACAGGAGGATGCTTCCCTAGTTATGGAACAACTACATGTAGGTAGTGAACCGGTATATCTAGATGGATCCCCATAAGGGAACAAAAAGTTCCAGTTTAATAAAAAAATTTAATTTTTTTTAGACTTTTATATCTTTAATTCGGAGGTCCAATCATCCATCATGTCCAGACACACTCGTGTAGTGTAGGCCACATAAAGAGACTATAGTTGGTGCCACAAGTAGCTAGTCAGGTCGCACACTGATGCAAAACGCACCATTGTGCCCCAACGTCAACTCCCGAACGGCACTTCACGAAAGCTCATAGGACTGAACGTATAGGGCATACACGGGGACAAAATTCGGCCACTTCAATGGAATCGATACCCCGGTATTCTACCCACGTATTTGTCCAAGTATTGTTGGCCAGTCATTAGAACTATTTATGGAAGATGCATAATGTCCTCCTCAGTTAACATTTATAGTTACCAGACATACATCTCCAAGCTATACAAAAATAGTAAATCAATAACTAGAAAGAAGGAGGATTATACAGGGGCATCCAAGAAGATATAGTATAGTCGTACCTGACGAATGCAGTGGCTCCAGGTGGGGATGGGTATCCAAAAGTGTAGACAAAAAAGTGTGCACGTGCAAAAAGGTTGGAGCATCATGCTCATAAAGGTATATCTGTGAGGAAGATAAACATCAATAGTTATACATACTGACATGACAAAAAAGCTTATCTTTTAAAAATTACAAACACGGTAGACCAAATGTCACCGGGCACATTAACTTCAGAAGAACGGACCATATTATTGCGGACAAATAATGCAAAAGTAACTACAGGACATCTAGATGATTCCACCCATCTTAAATTCCCTGTTCAAGCCATTAGGTTCCAATGTGTTTAATTCATATATCCATCTAAGTTCAAGTCGTTTGAGCATACTTTCCCTATCACCTCCTCTCCGGGGTCTTGGTACCCCATCAATAATTCTGAATCGAAGTTGTGAAATATGGTGGTGACTCTTAGAAAAGTGATCCGGTAGTGATAAATCAGTTTTGCCAGTTCTAATTGTGGACTTGTGCTGATTCATACGCAGGCGGCACTCCCGTGTGGTCTCGCCTACATATAAATAGCCACAAGGACATTGAATCAGATAGATAATAAATGCTGAGGTGCATGTATAGTATTGTTTAATGCGGTATCTCTTGCCTGTTCTGGGATGACAAAAGGTATCTCCTTTCAACATGTTATTACAATTACAATAATAATTGACCAATTTTCTCTCAATATATTGGCCACTTTTTTACTGACCGGGCAAAAGGTGGATACAAAAGGAATCCTATCCATTCTTTTCGTGTTTTTGGGTTTAGGGCGTAGGAGTGAGCTCCTTTCACTATCAATAACCCTATGCTTAACCCGAGTAAGTAACCGTCAGGGGTAACATCTTTTTTCAAATTTTGCGCACATGGCTTCCAATTGTGGATCCACCTTATTCTCTTCAGCCACAATCCTCCTGACCCGCAGGAGTTGACTGTAGGGGAGGGAGTCTAACATATTTTGTGGATGATTGCTATTGTACAGTAATAGGTTGTTTTTGTCAGTCACCTTTGAATACAAGTCAGTCAAGATACAGTTTCCCTTAATGTTCACAACAGTATCGAGAAATTGTAGATGTTCCCTAGATTTGACCATGGTAAATTGTAGCTCCGGGATATGAAGGTTAATCTAGCTCCAGGATATGAAGGTTAATACCTTTGAGCACTACTCCGAGCTACTCTGGAACTCAGAAATTTCACCCATTCTAATATACTACCTGTCAGTCTGCCTGGACGGAACAAGGTAGATAGAAAAGGGAGATCTTCGCCAGGGACTTCATTCTACATGCACATGTTATTGTGCCACCAGGTGAGCACCCTAAATTATGCTCTTCACTCCAAACATATGCAACGATTTTACACAAGGAGAGCGCCCCTGTTTTCTTTGCGTCTTCTCTCTCTGTCATTGGAAATTTAGGGATCAAAGGCCACTAGACCTCCCCGTACTTCTCCAACTTTCCCGGGTTGTTTTTATCCTACATGTACATGTAAATGTAGAAATAGTAAAGAAAACATCTTCTATTATTAAAGTGAGAGCTTATATGCAAGAGAATTAATTACTCATTACAAACTATTACTGGACTGAGACTGAAGAAGGACATCGATAACTTTCCAATTATTTATATTACTGTTTGGGTAATGACTTTTCTATTTAGCAATAGGTTTGGTCATTTATGTAGAGTATTATGTGTCAAAATCTGTATATTTTTTTAGGAAATCCTAATGAAAAATGAGACTTCCATTAAATATTTTTACCTTCTGGCATTTTCTGGAGAGACGAGGAGTAAACCCTTCATCACGGCTTTCTTCTTCCTGATATATGTGGTCGGAGTTCTTATTAATTCCTCCATTATCACAGTCATATGTCTGGAGGTTCAGTTACATAAACCAATGTATCTCTTTATCTGTAATTTATCCATTGTAGATATATTTTATACATCCGTCACGGTTCCTAAATTACTGCACATGTTATTATCCGGGAATCATATTGTTTCCTCCGCACAATGTTATACGCAGTTGTTCTTTTTTTCATCTAATATGACTGCAGAAGGGATTGTCTTATTCATTATGGCTTATGACCGATATGTCGCTATCTGTAACTCCTTACATTATCATCAGATCCTGAGTCGGAGAAATTGTACCCTGATAACTATCGGGACTTGGGCAGTTTCATTTTTGAATTCTTTACTATTTGTGTTGTCATCCTTATACATGTCCTCCTGTCACTCCAACCTCATCCACCAGTTCTTCTGTGACGCCAAGTCACTAACAAAGATTTCCTGCACAAGCACACAAATGTTTTTCTTAGTAGCTGGCACAGAAATCCTGGTAATAATCTTTGTCCCTTTATTGTGCACTTGTATTTCTTATGTTAATATTTTTTCTGTCATTTTCAAGATGAAGTCAGAAGAAAGCCGAAGAAAAGCCTTCTCCACATGCTCCTCCCACCTCACCGTCATCTCTATTTACTATGGGACGTGTTTAGCCGAGTATCTGATACCAGCTTACTCCGATGTTCTGGATTTGGCATTTAATGTTGTTTATGCTACTATTACCCCTATGATAAATCCTATCATATACAGTCTACAGAATGCCAACGTTAAGACTGCGATGCTAAGGTTCCTTAAAGGAAAGTTATTCTTTTAAAGTCACTGTAGGGTAAATCAGTGAATGAAAGTATTAACATTTAAAGTCTATTTTAAAAATTTACTGTTGTGTTATTAAGTGTTATACTTTAGCATTTAAAGGAAATCTATTATTTAAATTAATCTCTACAAAGCACCAGCTGTGGTTTTGGCACATTATAAGTGTATTCGACCAGTAAAACTCCCAGTGTGTTTATACACGTATTCTGGCATCATTTTTGCCTTGGTATGTCAGTACATACACATCCAGCTTATGGGGATGGATGCAACTGTATGGAATCTATCTCCGGCCTCCACTGGGCACACATTGTAGTTGTTTTTCTGGGGAAGTCAAATTTTAGGTACTTTATAAAGGTAGGCACTCAACTTTTCACATTTAACCTGTATAAGGATGAGTAGAGCTATGGTAAAGCTTGCCAAGAAAAAAGCTTCTAAAGAATATGGTGGTGTATTTGAGAAAATATCCATATGTCCAAATCACCTTTTTTGTGGCATTTAGTCAACAATAAAAATTGCTTTATAAAGTGTAAAAGGTAATCTACCATCAAAATCACGCATGATAAACCAGGGATACTTACCCATAGACACGGGGGCACATTTATCAGGACTTATGTGCCACTGGCGTGGCTTATTGCTAGCACTTGTGACTATTTTGCCCTCTCCGCCACCTTCACGCCAGTGGTGGTGGGGGGGGGGGGGGCTCCCGGCCGAGCAGAGGGAGTGGGCCTGCGCGGGGTCTTACTGTCCCCACGCCGATGCATTCGCTGCTGCCAGCAACTTTTCATAGGCGAGAAGTCTTTTTCTACGCCAGGCCCTGCCGGATGCCTCAATACTTCAAGAGGCGGAAGTTATCATATGCTGTGCAGCGGCGGGGCTATCATACGCTGGCACACAATGAATATGCCCCACAGTCTCCACTCACTGTGTGGGTAATTTATTAATACTGGCATCTTAAATTGCCTTACCACCACTCTGATGCCCTTACCTACTACGAGACCCCAGTCTCTAAGTAGATTTAGGCAGAATCTCTGGACCTAGTACCAGGTCTGATCTGGCAGAGATTTCTGCTATAGTCCCCGCCTGTTTTCCATTCACATTCTTTATCATGAGCATTGTCTAGAAAATTAATTTTCAAAGAAAGGAAGCCATGGATAACACATATAAGAAGATCACCAGTCATGGTGCCTGGATCTATGAGTAAGTGTCCCTGTGTATCATGCTTTATTTTAATGGTAGACTTCCTTTAAAAGGTTGTACAGGTGTCAAAATTGTATCAATAAAAATGTCCTACAAAAATCGCTCCATACACAGTTCGTACACCAACATAAAAAAGAGACACAAGTGGATGAATATGACCAAGCAGAAATTCATTATTTGATTTTTTAAGATTTTATTTACACTGAAAAAAACAATGACCTTTCTGTATAGGAAAACTTTAAATACAAAAATATTTATTCAATTAGCAGTGAAAATCTTAGGCTTAGTATGCGGACGCCCTTCACAGTGGATGCACAGTAGCCCTACCTATCCCAGGTGGTCTCCTCCACTTATCAGGGCCACCAATGTATTTCCCTGCTATATGGCCCCTCTTCCTAACATAGAACAACGTATGTAAGACACAGTGCATCAGTGAGCCAGTCAGAACCCAACACTTAATGCGTTCCCTCATCACCAAGCATTGGTGGTGACTCATCGTAGGGGTCAGCTAATGTCCATAGTATAAAGGCTCTGATTACTGCCAAAATCGTGAAATATTTTACTTCACTATAGCATCTTTTCATCACTGGTATGGTCATGTGTCGTGTGTGTAGTAACAGACTATTTAACATCTACACCCCTCCTATATCAGTGCTGGTGTTGGGACAGCTAGTTAGTTGACAAAAATGCTATTTGAAATGATAAGATTTTAAGAATTATAAGGCAGAATTTTATCGGTAACCGGAGCCATTATATGATAAGCACAATCCAATAGAAAATTCAGTGGGAAATGAGTGAGTTTTACTTTACTTAGGCCCAAAATGCATCAAGGGGGGTGTTGCTCATTGATTAATTTTGGGCCCAAGTAAAGTGGCAACCAAATAACCAGGCCACCTAGTGGATGATCATATCCCTAACCTCATCAAAAAGAGTATAGAACCCACTAGCATAATCAAACTACCTGGAGGGAGAATGTGGGAATAATTGACAAAAACAATCCTGATATTTTTCTTCCCTTACTTTTTAGCATTTTTATTTTTATTTTTGCATCTCAATGGGGACAAGTCAGTCAGATTTAATTCTGCCTGATAAAGTACTTATAGTGATTTTACTGGTTCTGCTATATGGATACCCTAAATTGGGAATTTATCCAATAAGGAAACAGAACATACATTCCTTTCTCTACCTACATGCCAGTAATGTGTTAACCCACAGGTGACAACTAGATAATAGTCCTTACTCTGAGTATGTATTCAGAACAGACGACAAATGAATAGAGAGGAACAAGTCATAATATCTTGGTCAAATACAAGAGAGCAGCAAGCTACATAATCGTAAGGAAAAAGGTATACAGATAACAAAGCAAGAGTGAAAATGCACAGCAAGTAAAATAGACACAATGGGGCACATTTACTAAGGGTCCGTACGGCACATTTTTGTCGGGTTTCCCGACTATTTCTGATTTGCCTCACATTTAAGTGGGGTTTTTGGCGCACGTGATCGGATTTTGGCGCAGTCGCGCTGACTTGCAGGAGACACATATTGGGAGTCGTGGCAGACTGACAACCCACAGTTTCGGACTAAGCGCGGGATTTACAATTCAAATTGTGTCGCAAGACAATGCACTCTCATACACCGGGAAGAAGAAGGTGAACAGATGCCGGAAAATGGACACACAATCTTGAAGAATCGCGCCAGACTTCATCCACGTCGGAGAATGCACCTTAAGGAATCGCAACAGGACCAGGTAAGTAAATCTGCCCCAATATTACTACATAGTAACAAGAGACTACTATAACCAGCACAAATTGGAGGGAGATGTGGTTATAAATGGAGTTTCCGGAAGCCTCCCCAGCAGCTAACTGGTCATCCATCAATTCAAATAACACCTGATATATCCCCAGCTCAGAGGAAAAATACAATCACACAGCTGTCCAGAGAACACACACCAAACTAAGCCAACCAACTCTGCAGGGCAGTCTGTCAATCACAGTCTAAAGCAGAGTGGTCCTGGTGTGGATCAAAAGCTGAGAACTCTGCAGCCAGATCCAATTTGCAGAATCCTGTAAAGTAAAGTTGAGAACATTTTAGAGAATATGGGTAAAGTGTATAATACTATAACTTACAATCCAAAGTTTCTTTATGACTTGTAAAACAAACTCTAACAAAATAGAACTTATTATAATAAAATTTTATGGCAAATAAAATTACATATTGTTATGGTAAAATATTATGTCAAGACTCAAGAAACATTGGGGCAGATTTACTTACCCGGTCCATTCGCGATCCAGCGGCGCGTTCTCTGCAGAGGATCCGACGTCCACCAGGTGGCGCTGCTGCGCTGAAGTTCCCCGAGGCCCGCCGAAATGCACTCAAGTTCACCGGCCTATACCTGGTGAAGAAAAGCGCGAGTCTCGCGACACTTTTTTTTTTTTTAATGCAGGGGTTTTTCCGAATCCGTCGGGTTTTTGTTTGGCCACGCCCCCTGATTTCTTTCGCGTGCATGCCAGCGCCGATGCGCCACAATCCGATCGCGTGCGCAAAAATCCCGGGGAAATTCATGGAAAATCGGCGCAAATCGGAAATATTCAGGTAACACGTCGGGAAAACGCGAATCGGGCCCTTAGTAAATGACCCCCTATGTATTTAATTTTTCTGGAGGGCCACCTACCCGGTCCTCTGTTTTAAACAATTTTTGGGAGTGCCACATACAGGTACTCTATATATTTAAATTTTCGGAAGGGCCACCTACCCGCTCCTCTGGTTTGAAAACTTTTTTGGACTGCCACATACAGGCACTCAATCTATTTAATTTTTCTGGAGGGCCACCTACCCGCTCCTCTGTTTTGAAAACTTTTTTGGACTGCCACATACAGGCACTATCCAAATTTAATTGTCTCTATAGCTGCCTCCACACGCATCTTTATAGCTGCCTCCATACGTTGTCTCCATTGCTACCTCGACACGTCATCTCCATAGCTGCCTCCAAAAGTCGTCCACATAGCTGCCTCCATACATCTTCCCTTTAGCAAACGAGCTGTGTCAGGCAGATTTTTGGGTTGTTTTAACGGCTTCCACATCAAACTTGTTAACTGTGTTATCCACAAAATATACCACCAAACTTTTGTCATTGACCGATATTATTTCAGCGCTACTTGCACATCTGTTTACATTCCCCTCCCCCACCATAACCAGGCCAATTACTTATAAGAACAGTACTACACTTGATCTTATTCAAAAGGTTCTTAGAATTGCTGTTTGTAGCCCCATCTGCTTTGAAAATTATAATTTTTTCAAAGTAAACGCTTCTGTCCCCCAGGCCCATTTTGGGTGGGGAGGAGCCGAGAGGCAGGGGCTTGGCCAGGAGAAAGCTCGCCTGGCAGCGGACCGCCAGCTCCATCCCAAGATTAGGCAACCTCAGAGGCATCCATGCATGCTGCCCCTGCTGTTTCCTGTCCATTTCGCCTCCACGATCCTCCACAGCGTCCATCAATGTCTCCATGCGCAGTGTTCAACTGTCTATACCCCAGATGCTGGAGCTCAAGAGGAAATACAGCACATCATCCCCTTATCAAACGAGCTGTGTCAGGCAGAATTTTCGGGTGTTTTAACAGATAAATAATGGAACTCGTCCCGTCTGTCGCCGCCATGCTGGAGACCTGAATTTTCAATCATAGCAGCGCAATATGGATGCCCCATACTGTCGCTCTTAATCATGGAACCATTTCCGAAAAAAATTTAAAATAGAACCGCTATGCTATTCCATTATTCCTAGATGAAATATTCAAACGACCCCATCTGCTTTGAAAATTATAATTTTTTCAAAGTAAACGCCTCTGGTCCCCAGGCCCATTTTGGGCGGGGAGGAGCCGAGAGGCAGGGGCTTGGCCAGGCGAAAAATCGCCTGGCAGCGGACCGCCAGCTCCCTCCCAAGATTAGGCAGCCTCAGAGGCATCCATGCATGCTGCCCCTGCTGTTTCCTGTCCATTTCGCCTCCATGATCCTCCACAGCGTCCACCAATGACTCCATGCGCAACTTTCAACTGTCTATACCCCAGACGCTGGAGCGCAAGATGAAATACATTGTCCCCTTAGCAACGAGCTGTGTCAGGCTACATTTTCGGGTGGTTTACCGGCTGTGATTTTCTGGTGTTTTATATGGGTCACTCATTTTGATAATGGATGCAAAGCTCTACGACTGAGTGCGCGTCCCCCCCCCCCCACATGGCTCCACACATCATCTCCATAGCAGCCTCCAAACGCCGTCTCCAAAGTAACAAACTCTAGCAAGATAGAAGTTAGTAAATAGTTGTGTGAAAACTCAAGAGATATTCAAGCTTTATTTACTCCAGGGTAATAATAGCTCAATAATAAGCTGGCAGTGTCTGAGCCAACACAATATAAACCCTCCCAGGCCTCCATCTCTTTTCAGTAAGGATTTTTTCCTTATTACAAGCCTTGTGTGTACTGGTAAGGTGCATTTATTAATGTTTCTTATTGTTATTATTAATATTTCAGTGTCTTTTATACTAAAACTTTACTTGTAGAAAATGATTCAATGCATATTATTGCTGCATTTTCTGCAAATGGTTTTGGAAAAATGTATTGGTTGATTTTTATATTTTAGGTATTTTTTATGTAATTGCTTTCCAGTAACGTGGCTAAGCATAACATGTTTCTTACAGTCTATAGAAACATTTATGCAGTATTGCAAAGATTTTGAAAAATTTAATTATGATAAACCTAATAAGCCACATTTTTGACTTCCCAAAGCTGAGTAAAAAATAAAACATAACTTGCTGATTTCTCCTGCAGTGCTGCTTGGCTGCGAGGATTGATTGCCACCTGCCTTTCAGAGTCAGCTTCCTTGGCTGAGATGTGTGTGTTCCTTTGTAAAGCTGGGTGGTTTCATCAGAAGCTGTATGCTAATATCAGCAATGACCTGATTGATGGATGTCTGGAACATTTGCCTGCGGGAGCAGCGTCCAAGAACTCCTTATATATCTGCCCAGATCTAATTGTATGTTGCCGGTAATTGCAGTCCTTTTCCTCTTGTCTATTGCTATTGCTTTGCTATTCTGTGTGTCTGACCTCTGCTACATTTAATTGACCAATCTCTTCCTATATGATTCTGTGTCTTAGCCATCTTGGTTTTAATCCATTTCTGCAGGTTTTGCATGTCTGTCTATTATCTGTCAATTGTCAATAAGTACCTTGTCTATCCTGGTGTGAACACTGGTCTTTCTCTGACTTTGGTTACCTGTCCACGCAACTATCCAGCAATTGCAGAACTAGGTAAGTTTATCAGTGTGGCTTATTTGCTGTAGGAAGGGCCCTAGTACACAGGGACATTGATAGGTTATTTCACCACCCCTTACCCAGCCTGACAGCTTGCGCCAAGTCTGGTTGTGGTTGCGCTGTTTGACAACCGTTCAAAGGATAAAGAGATATTTTGTTTCCTTTTCTACATTTCTAATATTTATTTTTGCATCTCAGTAATAACATAATTACATGCATCGTAATGTTACTCAGATTTTTAATAATCCCAAAAATCATATATTTTATTTAAAGAATTTAAATAGTAAATCATTAGTTAAAACTTCAAACCTCAAATGCAATATTTGTATCTATTAATATTTTATCTATAAGTTGAGTACAAAAAATAAGTATTTGTAATATATTGTACTGGTAGGTAAGGTGGAAATGTTTGGCTTCTCTATGGAGTTATAGAGTATATTATGTTCTTCTTGCATAATAATACAAGTTTGTACATTTGTTAGGGGGTCGATATATTCTGGTTTGTTTTGCAGTTACAACCATTTCAAAATAATTCAAATTGTTATAATATATAATGAAGAATAAGACATCCATTCATTTTTTTTACCTTCTGCCATTTTCTGGAGAGACGAGGAGTAAACCCTTCATCACGGCTTTCTTCTTCCTGATATATGTGGTGGGAGTTCTTATTAA
The DNA here is from genome assembly GCA_019512145.1 of Engystomops pustulosus. Taxonomy (NCBI): domain Eukaryota; kingdom Metazoa; phylum Chordata; class Amphibia; order Anura; family Leptodactylidae; genus Engystomops; species Engystomops pustulosus. Next base: position 1,442,628 of record WNYA01000014.1, read on the forward strand.
TTCCTCCATTATCACAGTCATATGTCTGGAGGTTCAGTTACATAAACCAATAAGCGAGAAAGATAAAGCGTTTAAGGTGCTAAAACGTGAAGGTAGCGATGAGGCATTACAGGATTATAGAGAGAAAAATAAATCATGTAAAAAGCAGATAAAGGCCGCAAAAATAGAGACTGAAAGAAATATTGCCAGGGAGAGCAAAAATAATCCCAAATTATTTTTCAAGTATATAAATGATAAGAAACTAAAAACAGAGAGTGTGGGTCCCCTTAGAAATAACATGGGGGTCATGGTGGAAGGAGATGAGGAAAGGGCCAATCTACTGAACTCTCTTTACCCAGGAAAATCCCCTGGTGGAAGACACAATGAGGAATAATGTTAATTCTTTTTATAATGTCAACAGTTTAACCCAGGAAGAGGTACGGCGCCGCCTCACAACCACTAAGATAGATAAATCACCTGGGCCAGATGGCATACACCCCCGGGTTCTGCATGAATTATGTACGGTGATAGACAGACCGTTATTTTTAATATTTGAAGATTCACTGAGGACTGGTTATGTTCCACAGGAATGGCGCATAGCAAATGTGGTGCCAATATACAAAAAAGGATCAAATAGCGATCCTGGAAACTACAGACCCGTGAGTCTAACTGCTGTGGTGGGGAAAATATTTGAGGGGTTTATTAGAGATGCTATCCTGGAGTATCTCACTGTGCACAACCTTATAACCCAGCGTCAGCATGGGTTTATGAGAGATCGGTCCTGTCAGACTAATCTGATTGGTTTCTACGAGGAGGTAAGTTCAAGACTGGATCTGGGGGACGCTGTGGATGTTGTATATCTGGACTTTTCAAAGGCATTTGACACCGTGCCACATAAAAGGTTGGTATATAAAATGAGACTGCTGGGAATAGGAGAAAATCTGTGTATCTGGGTAAGTAATTGGCTTAGTGATAGAAAACAGAGGGTGGTCATTAATGGCACATTCTCCGATTGGGTTGATGTTACCAGTGGAGTGCCACAGGGGTCAGTATTGGGGCCACTTCTTTTTAATATTTTTATTAATGACCTTGTAGTGGGTTTACACAGTCAAGTTTCAATATTTGCAGATGATACTAAGCTGTGTAAAGTAATAAATACTGAGGTCGATAGTTTAGCATTACAGAGGGATTTGTGGAAGCTTGAGGGATGGGCAGAGAAATGGTTGATGAGGTTTAATGTTGATAAATGTAAAGTTATGCACTTGGGCCATGGAAACAAAAAGTATAATTATGTTCTAAACGGTCAATTACTTAGTAAAACTGAGGCTGAAAAGGACTTGGGGGTATTGGTGGATGGTAAACTTAATTTTAGTGACCAGAGCCAGGCGGCTGCTGCTAAAGCAAATAAAATAATGGGATGTATCAAGAGAGGAATAGATTCTCATGATAAAGACATAGTTCTGCCCTTATACAAATCCCTGGTCAGACCACACATGGAATATTGGGTACAGTTTTGGGCACCAGTGTATAAAAAGGATATAGTAGAGCTGGAACGGGTGCAGAGGAGAGCAACCAGGATTATTAGGGGAATGGGGGGACTAGAATACACTGACAGATTAAAAAATTTGGGATTATTCAGTTTAGAAAAAAGACGACTGAGGGGAGACCTCATTACAATGTACAAATACCTGAACGGACAGTACAAGGATCTCTCCAAAGATCTTTTTATACCTAGGCCTGTGACCAGGACAAGGGGGCATCCTCTACGCCTGGAGGAGAGGCGATTTTACCATCAACATAGACAAAGGTTCTTTACTGTAAGAGCAGTGAGACTGTGGAACTCTCTGCCACAGGAGGTTGTTATGGCGGACTCTATGTATATGTTCAAGAGAGGCCTGGATGACTTTCTGGAGAGAAAAAATATCACGGGTTATGGGGATAAAACATTTAATTCTTGAAGGTTGGACTTGATGGACTTGCGTCTCCTTCCAGCCTCATATACTATGATACTATGAATGTATCTCTTTATCTGTAATTTATCCATTGTAGATATATTTTATACATCGGTCACGGTTCCTAAATTACTGCACATGTTATTATCCGGGAATCATATTGTTTCCTCCGCACAATGTTATACGCAGTTGTACTTTATTTCAGGTGTTGCCAGTGCTGAGGGGATTCTCCTCTTCATTATGGCTTATGACCGATATGTCGCTATCTGTGTTCCTTTGTATTATTCTCGTATCCTAAATCAAAAAAATTGCTCCCTGATAACTATTGGGATGTGGGCTGCAGCTTTTTTGAACTCTTTGCTGTTTGTACTATCAGCGTTATACATGTCCTCCTGTGACTCCAACCTCATCCACCAGTTCTACTGTGATGCCAAGTCTCTAACTAAGATTACTTGTACATGTCGGCCATTGTTTTTCTTAGTAGCCGGTGCTGAAATCTTGGTAATAATCTTTGTCCCATTTTTGTGCACTTGTGTTTCTTATGTTAAAATTTTTTCTGTCATTTTCAAGATGAAGTCAGAAGTAAGCAGAAGAAAAGCCTTCTCCACCTTCTCCTCCCACGTCACTGTCATCTCTATATACTATGGGACGTGTTGACAGGGTATTGATACAGCTTACTCCGATGTCTGGATTTGGCATTTAATGTTGTGTGGACAACTATTACCCCTATGATAATCCTAAATTTACAGCTGCAGAATGCCAACGTTAAGACTGCAATGCTAAAATTCCTAAATGGAAAGTTATTTTCGTAGAGAGACTCTGCGGCAAATCGGGAACTATCAAGTATTAAAATGCAAAGTCTGTTTTACGATTTACTGTTGTGTTACTCAGTGTTGTACTTTAGCAGTTGAGTTGAAGCTTTTATTCCAAACTTCACACTTGTGTTTGTCTTCCGTCACTTTGATCATAATATCGAAGTCTAACGGAACCGTTGTGAAAATCTCCATTGATCTTAATGATTGTTACAGACTTCGTGTGAGTGGCTGTTTACACGTCTTCGTTCGGCTTCTGTTATTTGAAGTAGAAAAAAATAGGTTTTCAGCTTCCGCCCATTATACGAGTGCGATGGAAGTTGCAAAAGGACAAACGTCTGCGCACTTAAATGATCAATGCATAACTGCACAATGTAGGACAGTAGTGCAGCTAATCATACCACTAATTGCCTTCTTAGTGAGTGTGCAGCATTTATCTCATACACAATTTGCTAGAGCGACAGTAGCGCAAAATGAATACTTTAAAATGAAATGTAAAGGGAAAAATTTGATTCGAAAGTCATTAGTAAAAATCTGCATTGCTTAAACTATTTAAATTGTCTATTGTAGTGCCCTCTGTGCATTCGTGACTTTGGTCCTTGACCTCATGACTGCCACTGAGCCTCAAGTAAGTCAGATGAGAACTCCACCACTGGGCATTTTCTCTTCTATTATGAGCCAGTGGTGGAATAAGGATTATTTTATCAAATTAGCAACGGATTCAGCAAGCCACCAGTAATCAAAAGGGTAACTATGGGTAAAACCTGGCCCTTCCTTTTCTGCCATAAAAGATGCAATGGGGAAAAATTGGGTTGTCAATAGTGGGAGGTGCTTCCTCCCCCTTCACATCCCCACAGCCATACTCCATTTACGCCATGATCTGCAATGGTTTTTACCTGCTGTGAGGAAATCTCTACCTCCTCTACTTCCTCCTCCCTTGGCAAGAAAGTGGAATCCTGGTCACTGTTGGACTAGTAACTCACCCAGCGAGCCAAGTGTGGAGTGCTGACAGTGCTGACATATTGGTAGGTTATTCGAAGCAATGCAGCATGGCACAAATGTCCCCCATAGAGGCCTACTTTTTGTGGTAAAGTTGCAGGTGGCACACACTCTATGCATCATCTCAGGCATGCCTACATAATTGGCCAGGAGGAATAGCACCACCAGGATATGCATCAAACTGGCTTGGGTTGCTCCCATGAACAAATCATCGGAACAAATCTTTTTGTAAATGGTTTTATGTTTTTGTAAATAGTTTGTTTGTGTACAAAGGTTTTTGCTCTTCAAAAGTTTTTGCTTTTGTAAATAGTTTCAGTTGCTTCAGGGAGTTACTCTAATGGTTAGGGAAGGGGGGGGGGGGTCCTACTTGGAGGAGGTGTGTGGTCTTTTGCCTAGGTAAATAAGTTCTGGGACAGCCTGCTGTTTTCCCCATGGTTGTGCTGCAACTGGTGGTGCGGTCGACACTGACTGGATGAGGGGCGAGGAGTTGAGGAAGCGGAGAGGAAGAGGAGGGAAAAAGAGGCAAGGAGTGATGTCCAGAAACCCTTGGTGGTGGAAGCGATTCCTGCCTCGGCCCAGCAGCAACTCAATTAACCCAGTTGGTAGTTTAAAGAGATGTAGTTGCTTACTTGACCACATATCAGTTGTGATGTGCAACTTGCAACTTTTGGCATTGCTAAGTGCACAATCATTTATCCACAACCTGGTTGCACTGCCCAGAAAAGTGGTGGAGGCTGATAATGAAGTATTGTGAGACAGCCAACGCCATGATATTTTTGAAGCTGTACAGAATGGTAGCTTTAACAAAGGCCAACAACTCTGCAACTTTCCCACTTTCAGGACCAGGGCTTGGGGGTGTGAAATAGGTCAAATTCCACTTTCTCTTCATTGTTTGAGGGATATAAAGCGGGAACCTTCCATGGAAAGGTGTTGGTGGCAGTGTACACATACTCCCTTCACTGGGAGACAGGTGGCCGTCACTCGGGGTGCAGTGGTATAAATATAAACAACTAAAGCAGCAGAGGGAGCCACAGGTGTTTAATGTTTTTTTGGTGTGTTATCCACTGCAGATTGCTTGAAAAAAGTCATACCGGGAGAGATCCACTGGGTCAGCCCTTTGTGTTCTCATCCCTGGGCAGGAGTGAAGGAGGTTGGTAGCAGGCCATATCATGGCAATGGCTGTCCAATGACCTTTGTACCTTCTGCATCTTCTGTGGTTACCCTAGGGCTTTCTGACACCTCTTCCTTTGAACTAAATCACCTAAGTCATAGCAGTTGGATTGTAATTTTCTTCTTTCATATAAAAGGAATGTTCTTCACTTATGTCTTACTATGAATATGTCCTGTATATTTTGTTCAAATTCAGTGGAGCATAAAATAAAATGCATCAATAAATTCTAAATGACTGTTATAAATATACATGTGTAATCATGTAATAACTCAAGCTGTGCCAGTTTGTGAGAAAATCCCTGATCCTCTGCTGCACCAGAATACATAAGAAGGCTTTGACATTCTCAGGTATCCAGGTGCCGACTTGGGCCAGATCTGCACCAACAGGTGTGAGTCATGGGGGTGCGATACCCCACGCTTGTCAACCCCTGGTCATTGATGGCACAATTTAGGGACTGAGTGCCCAAAGTAGGGGTCCACATACAAAGATGAGTTGAGCCTCTTGCTCAGGTAGCACCACTGGCAGCAAGATGGGGGGGGGGCAGCATAAAGGGTTGCAGTCACCTGCTATAAAGTAGAACATGACACTCTTCTCATCTCTTCTCGTCTAATGTCAGGTGGGTGAGGACACTGCATGGAGAACCCAATCATTAAAATAATAACCAGGTAATTACTTCTGGATGGTTTTTTTGTAGCTTGTAGCACATCCCTGGCCAAAGTACAGCAAAAAAACATTTTGAGTTAATTTTGAGAGGTTTGCCCACACACCTGGATTCTCAGGAGTAGAAGTTTATTGCCTATGGTTTGTCATGCCACTATTATAGCATGTGCATCACAACACAAATATTAGCCCAAATAATTACCTATTGCAAGTACAGACTGGTTGTGATTTTTTTTATTGAATATAATTTTAAAATATTAATATTTTTTATAGAAATATACGATTTATGAGGACAAAATGTAATACATAATTCAATAAATTCATTCTGAGAGAGGAAGAGCTCATCCTGCCAGCGGTAATATTATACCAGTAATGTATAAAAGAACAACTAGAGACGTCTCCCAGTGATGATTTTCTGAACTCATAACTGAGCAATGTCTTTCTATAATAGTCTATGGGGCCCGGGGATCAGTTTCACTTCTTTGTCCTCCTAGAATATGCAGGAATCCCAAACTTTCAATAAACCAACTTCCCTAATGAATACCCGGTATTCCGTACATGTATCAGGCACAGGTATAGAAAAAGCAGGTTTGAGAAATGATCTGAATATTCCCTCATCTCAATTCTATTGAGCAACAGGAAGAGAAAAACTTGATAAAAAAAGTTGCCAGATGCAGATTTCTGGCGAATTCCATGAGAGTTGTGATTTTTGCCAATGCTGACCCGTGTCTCACTGTTAGAAAAATAAGATTAGAAGGGCTGAAAGCAAGGTGAGTAAGGGAAGTTTAGCTTTTTGTAACAGTAGAGCAATGAGAGTCATCATTTGATAAGTTCAAATCGTGGAAAAAGATCTTTATTTCATCATCATAAAAACATGTAGCTCCGGGAGGAAAGTAAAACGCAGGAGCCCACTAGAGGCCACGGCCCATTTTGTCTTAGTTGGCTTCGAGGAATAAGCGCTGGATAGTGCAAAACAAGCAATTGCCTCTGTGGGCTCTGCTTTTGATTTCCCTCCATCAGCTACATATTTTGTTTATCCAAATGTACCTGAGGTCTTGTCACGGATCGTGGCACACCATGCCTCCCTGTGTGGCGCAGCACCCCCCTGCCTGGACTCTACCTTCCACGCTCCTGGCGTGTTCCTGCTCCCCGACAAGGCGGCTGTGCGTGCCGCTCTTAAGAAGTAAAGGGCCAGCTTCCTCATGAATGGTGTTGGCTAATCCGGCTCGCCTTATAATCCGGAAACACCCGTCCTGCCTGGCCAGAGATCTTCAGCATCATTTCCTGCTAAGTGAAGACCCTCTATGCGTCCTGTGTTTCCAGTGTACCTCTGTGTTCCTGCGTTAATAGTGTTCCTCCGTGTTCCTGCTGTCAGCTTAAGTTTGGACTGTTTCCGCATTCCTGCCAGTACTACTTTTGCTGCCACAAGGGTCTAGTCACACCATGAACAACTGGTGGCACCCTGCCACGCAAGACCATCCCGCTTTGCGGCGGGCTCTGGTGAAGACCAGGTGCCACTTAGACTCCGGTCTCGGGTTGCGGCTATCTCCATCACCTCTGCGGTGGTCCAAGGGTCCACAGACTATCCCAAAGAGACTCTCTGACAGTCCGTTCTCCTACGAACTGTGACATTTATGATGACGAAATAAAGAATGAATTTCAGATATGGTGAGTGCCAACTCTTTTTTTCAACTTTTGAACTTGCATCAATGATTCTACTGACAATGAGTTAAAGCACCTCCATATTGTGTTTTTTTAAGATCTGTACCTTGTGTTATGCCTTTCAAGATCTACACAATGGTTGTACCTTGGACTGTGGCTATGTACAGTGTCCTCAGATTTTCTCCTGTTATATAGATTCATCATACCAGGGCCTGAGGGCAGGAAAAAATTGTCAAATAAGGAAGTAAAAAAATACTAGGCTGATGGTCTTCCTGCAAAAAGAGATGTAATCCTACTCTTTGCTGTTACTTTCCAGAAGAGAGGGAAGGTGGTATCTAAAAAAGTATTTACAGCTTTCACAGAAAGTAACAAAGCAAAAAGTGCTGCAGTAGCTGTGAAATTGGAACCACAGGGATCTATGATGTCTCATAGATTGAATCTATCAGCCAGTTCATGCACCAAGTAGGAACTGTCAGCACTGTCAGAAAAAGTGACATCCAGAACGTGGTGTCAATGTCAAAATGTGCGATCTTACCTGGTGGACAAGAACCCGTCTGCAGCAGATAAACCGCCATGATAAAGGTAAAAGGTAAAATAAAAAAGGAAGTTAGTGATTCTTCTAAGATATAAAGGCCAACAGTTTTTGATGTAAGGTTTCCAAAACTTTCACTAAATAAAGTACAAATAATTTTGTATATCATGTACAAATTTATACAAATGTTTAAAAAATTGTATGTAATTCACGTGTCCACTGTGTGAATTTAAGAATCGGTGATTCAGGAACACACAATAGGCCACACAGAATGTGCAAACTGCTTGTAGATGTATTCTAAAGTGTCTTCGCTAGTTTTGTGTCGTGGTTGCTCTTTGTCCGACAAGACAAAAAATGTGCCACCTAAGGGGCATGCCCATGCTAAGATAGTTGTGCCAAATTTATAATGACGGTCACACAATTACGCAGCATAAACAAAGTAAACAAAAAAAAAAACATACACTTCCTGAGCAGTACAGGGGGTGCCAGATTATGAAGTCTGTGCACGGGCGTAACATACAGTTGGTGTCAGCCATAGCAGACTGCTATGGGGCCTGCAGTCCACATCTTCCACAGTACACAGCATGAATCGGCGGTTCAGATTAGAAATGTCAGGGAAGAAGGAGGGGACAGCAATACGAAGGATTAGGGATCTCTCATTTCTAATTCCTGCCACCAACTCCTCCATGTGGTCAGCAGCTACTGGGACACATGTGTGTGTAAGTGTATAAATGATATATTAGCGCATAGATGTGCATGTAAGTGTATATATGTGTGTATGTGGCTAAGAGTGTATAAATGCGTGAGTATGAAAATATATTATATGTATTATTTCCAGAGGGGGTAGGAGGGCCCCATTCTAAAGTCTTCTAAGGGGCCCTGTTCTCCTAGTTACGCCCCTGAGACGGGTTGTGCCTGTTTTGATAAATCGCCGAACCCTGCGCACTCACAGGCAGATTGCACGTAGTACCGAATGCAATAATTTGATAAATCTGAGCCAATTTGGGTTAAAAAAACCCTTTTCGAGTGGCTAAGACTTAAGTGTTTTAAGTTATGTTATTTTCTTCTTACACTCACATCATATGTAAAATTTACATATTAATGTCTTTGTATCATGGAAATATCAATCAAAATGTAATAGTAAAAACTGAAAAATTAGTATTTAGAATAATGGAGAAATCAAACTTCCTGAATGAAAACAGCAAAATATTCTAAGAAAAGAAAAAATTCTGATGGGAATTGATTATGACACTTTGCTTAAAAACACTTTCCCCCGACACATCAGGGAATGGATTTCAGCCAAGGTATAAAAAATACAACTGGAAAATGATTTAAAATATTGCAGCAAATTCATCATCTTCTAGGAAACTACAGAAAGAACAAGCAAAATAACATTTAGTTGGCTTGAAACTTTATGTCTAAAAATAAACCTATTTTATAAATTAGATTTTATTCCTAATAAATGTTTTCTTCTGTCTTATAGATTTCTCTAATTTAGAATTTCCGATGTCACAGAAAATTTTATTTTCTATTATCTCAATATAACTACGGTTTAAAGAAAAAAGTATAGATATTAATAAAAAAAATTTATAAAAAATCTAAAAATCTATTGGTATTTTAGAGGGGAAACAAGCTCTTAACAAGGTTTGTGAGGCTGAGTAGCCCCCTATACCATTCCACTAGAGCTACACTCGGCTGTGTGGTCGGACAGATGCTACACGACGGAGGTTTCTCCTGCTGACGGTTGGGATGTGCACCAAGAAAAACCCTTTTTTCTTTCTGCATCACTCGATTTTTACAGAGAAGTACAAAACTAATACATTTGGTGCTCGGAACCTTAAGCCAACATCAACAAATATTTAAAAGTGAAGCGCAAAGCTAACTGTTGATTGATTGTGAAAATCGAACAAAAAAGCTGTAAAGATTCCCATGCACCAAAAAGATGCCAAAATAGGAGAAGCAGAATGATACCACCCACCCATACTTCATACATGCTAGCATTATCATCACAATTAGGGAGAAAATTGTACCCTAATAATTTTTGCCATTTGGTCAGCTGCAATTTTACATTTTGTAGTATTTGTAATCTAAAAAAATTGTATAAATGTCCTCTGCATTCCCACAGTCCCTATTGCATTCACATTGTTTGCAGCACAAGATATTTTGTACTTGGTTCCATCCTCCTTCAAAAGGCCAACGGGAGGAGATAAAAATATTAGTCTACCAAAAAAGCTATTCTGCAGTTTGCTAGATAATGCCGTTAGATTGTGTGGAGGAAAACCTGAGGCCTGTCAAACCAATTAATACTGCCATAAAGCATGGGGGTGGGTAGTAAAATTAGGTTGTGGATAGTGATGAGCAGACCCAACCCGCAAAGTTTTGAATACTTCAATTATAAGTCTAGGTGTTGGCTCCACCAGCCCGCTCCCCATGGATAATTGATACTAAAGATGGGAGAATTTGTCAAAATTCGATTCAACCAGGTTCGCCACCGAATTGTTTTCAAAAAATTTATTTGACCCTAATTGAATCATGTTGATCAAAACAGAGTTGACCAGTAAATGGGATATTTGCATGTCCTCGTGTTCTGCATCCACTCCTGTTTGGCTATCATCCTGAAGCTTTGATTCCTTTTGACAGAGGAAATGAAGAGGAAAAACCAACATATGGCACGTCATAGAATGATGGAGGGGGAACGAAAACAGCATTATAAATCACAGGGTGTCCAGGGAGACAGCGGTAAGTTGGAAGCAGCATGAGTAGGCCACAGAGTGCAACATGGACAAATTATGGAGGTTGGTAGCAACATGGTAGGCCACAGAGTGGCACAATTACAGAGGTGTGAAGGTGGCGACAGCAGCAACAGGAAGTAGGAGTGGCAAGATGATAAATCTTTAGTTTGCCAGCTTACTGATAGGCCACAGAGGGGCACAATGAGAGAGTGTGGAAGTGGCCAATCAACATGGTAGGCCACAGAGTAGTTGCACAATGACAAAGTGGAGGATGGCGGCATCAGCAGGAGGTCACAGATGTGACGAGGGTGTTCTTTCTCAACCCAGAGTTCTCTGCACCATGTAACACCTTGTACCTAGCGCCCATTTAGAATAAAGGGGAAAAAAAAAAATACGTTCCCACAAATCACGTAAACTTCGGAAGTGTTCCTGAAAATTCGGAACGAATTTGATTATTAGAATCGAATTCGCCCATCTATTTTGGGGATTCCTGCAATATTCTAGGGAGGACCAAAGAACGAAACTGATCCCCGGGCCAATGACAATATAGAAAGACAATTGCTCAGTCTATCAACTGGGAGACGTCTCTAGTTTTTCTTTTATACACAAACAGTAATAAATACTGATTAAATATTACCGCTGCAGGATGAGATGTTTCTCTTGCCGACTTCAATTTAAGGAGTACCTGTTGCGAAAAGGGAAAGGCCAAATAGAAGTACCACACGTCAGAAAAACATGTCATAAAAACCAAACGAAGGGACGTGTTATAGGTACTGATACAGAGCACAATGGTGATAACAATAATAATGAAAAAATCTTTATTCAAATGAGTACAAATATACACCCAATGTGTAAACCAAAACCATAAAAGCAATTAAAAAAGCACAGTAAAGTGCTATGTCTCGATATAGCAGCAAAGAGGTATGATGTGCAAAAACAATGTAAACACTTGTTGCTATAGGCAACCCTATGGGTTTGATATAAAGCAAATGAGCTCGTAGGGTTGCTATCCCAACTCCCCTATGTAGCCCGGCAAAGCCAGTGCGTGACTAGAACGATGCAAGTAGAATATAATGCATGAATATGAGTCAGGCACAGGTCAAATGGTACATAAATGCTGACAGAGTAAATGAAAAAATATCAAGGGTAAAGGGTGGATGGGGCTGGCTCCCCGCGTTCCGCCACCGGCCTGGGGTTCCTCAGGGGGGTATGTGGCTCTCAGTCTACAAAATTTACAAAAAAATATTTAATTTAAGAGTGGATGGCTGTTCTGCGTCACCTGGTGACGCTGATCATGGATAAGGTGGGGTCATGGAGGCGAAGTCTGCGCATGCGCCCGACCCTCGTCACATGACCGGCCCAATCCTCCTGCAACTGGGAAGGGCCACGTGCCATGTGACGTTGCCGCGCCAGAGCAACGCCCAGCCGCCCATGGGTGGTAGAAAAAAAGGGGGGGGCAGGACTGAGGACAACAGCAGGTAAGTTGGGTAAAGGATATGGCACTATGAGGATTATAGAGCTGATGGTGAGGAGTATCGAGGCAGATTGGGGCATCAGAGAAGATGGTGATGATCCAAAATGTTTGGTCCAATATTAAAGTCTCTGCAGCCGGAAGTAATTGGTAAAAAATGAATAGATAAATGGATAAAGTAAATAAATAAATAAATAAATGTTCTGGAGAGAAAAGAGTGCTCTCAGAGTACGTCTTGCCGGCAGTCAGGTTTTTTGTGAATGTTATTCCATATCGCCATGTTCTTCTTTCGATTTAAACCATGCTGTCATCCAAAGTGCTTGTGTTGCAAAGGATGATGAGGCGGTTGGTGTTGTGCTGCTCCCCGGTGTATCTGTGCTGCTCCCCGGTGTCTCTGTGCTGCTCCCCGGTGTCTCTGTCCTGCTCACCGTGTTCTTCAATGTGTTCTTCACACATATATAGTGTTCTCCACATGCTATTTTGTTCGCACCGTTTCGCGCGTATCTCCCGACAAGTAAGCAGATGTGCCGAACATCTGTAATCTATTCTTCACTGTGTTTTTCACTTAAATGATCCGCCTTGGGCACTAGTTTGCACTGGTTTATTCTGAGTCTTCATTGTTCTTCACTGTGTTTTTTTAATTAAATGCTCGATCCGAGCAGGAGAATACCTCCGAGCAACGGCCGTCGAGTACCTTAATACTCGAACGAGCATCAAGCTCGGCGAGTATACTCGCTCATCTCTAGTCACGATTCCTAATTACTGCACATGTATTATCCGGGAACATATTGTTTCCCGCACAATGTACGCAGTGTATTTATTTCAGGTGTTGCCAGTGCTGAGGGATTCTCCTCTCATAGGCTGACCGATAGCCGCTAGTGTTCCTTGGTATATTCTCGTCCTCCAAACAAAAAAATTGCTCCCTGATACTATTGGGATGTGGGCTGGAGCTTTTTGAACCTTGGTGTACTTCAGCGATCATGCCTCCTCGCCACTCCACCCATCCACCAGTTCTACGGGATGCCAAGTCCACTAAGATACTGTGACAGTGTCGGTCATGTTTTTCTTAGTAGCCGGTGCTGAAATCTTGGAAATCGCCCATTTTGTGCACTGTGTTCTTATGTTAAAATTTTTCCACAAGATGAGTCAGAAGTAAGCAGAAGAAAAGCCTTCTCCACCTTCTCTCCCACGTCACTGTCATCTCTATATACTATGGGACGTGTTTGACAGGGTATCTGATACCAGCTTACTCCGATGTTCTGGATTTGGCATTTAATGTTGTGTGGACAACTATACCCCTATGATAATCCTATAATTTACAGCCTGCAGAATGCCAACGTAAGACTGCAATGCTAAAATTCCTAAATGGAAAGTTTATTTCGTAGAGAGACTCTGCGGCAAATCGGGAACTATCAAGTATTAAAGCAAAGTCTGTTTTACGATTTACTGTGTGTGGTTACTCAGTGTTGTACGCAGTTGAGTGAAGCTTTAGTCCAACTTCACACTTGTGTTTGTCTTCCGTCACTTTGATCATAATATCAGAAGTCTAACGGAACCGGTGAAATCTCCATTGATCTTAATGGATTGTTACAGACTTCTGTGAGTGGCTGTTTACACGTCTTCTGTTCGGCTTCTGTTATTTGAAGTAGAAAAAATAGGTTTTCAGCTTCCGCCCAATTATACAGAAGTGCTGATGGAAGAGGTGCAAAAGGACAAAACGTCTGGACATTATAACTGATCCATCATACTGCACTGTACTGTAGTGACAGTAGTTGCATTGCTATACTCATACCATCTAATAGAGCAGCGACAGAAGCTGCAAATTTTCTACTGAAATATTCTTTAATTACATGCAAAATGTAAAGGCCTCAAAATTTGACTGCAAAGTCAGTTAAAAACTGCAGCCTACGTTCCTACTCCTTCTTTATCTAATTGTCCTTCATGGTGCCCCTGCTGCATTCGTGACTTCCTGGTCCTTGACCTCATGCTGCCACTGAGCCCTCAATGTCAGATGAGAACTCCACCACTAGTGCATTCTCTCATTTTCTATTATGAGCTCCAGTGGTGGAATCAAGGATATTATTTTATCAATATAGCACGGATTCAGCAAGCCACCCAGTAATCAACACGGGTAACTATGGGTAAAACCTGGCCCTTCCTCTTTCTGCCATAAAAGATGCAATGGGGAAAAATTGGTGTCAATAGTGGGAGGTGCTTCCTCCCCCTTCACATCCCCACAGCCATACTCCATTTACGCCATGATCTGCAATGGTTTTTACCCTGCTGTGAGGAAATCTCTACCTCCTCTACTTCCTCCTCCCTTGGCAAGAAAGTGGAATCCCTGGTCACTGTTGGACTAGTAACTCACCCAGCGAGCCAAGTGTGGAGTTGCCTGACAGTGCTGACCATATTGGTAGGTTATTCGAAGCACTGCAGCATGGCACAAATGTCCCCCATAGAGGCCTACTTTTTAGTGGTAAAGTTGCAGGTGGCACACACTCTATGCATCATCTCAGGCATGCCTACATAATTGGCCAGGAGGAATAGCACCACCAGGATATGCATCAAACTGGCTTGGGTTGCTCCCATGAACAAATCATCGGAACAAATCTTTTTGTAAATGTTTTTATGTTTTTGTAAATAGTTTTGTTTGTGTACAAAGGTTTTTGCTCTTCAAAAGTTTTTGCTTTTGTAAATAGTTTCAGTTGCTCCAGGGAGTTACTCTAATGGTTAGGGAAGGGGGGGGGGGGTCCCTACTTTGGAGGAGGTGTGTGGTCTTTTGCCTAGGTAAATAAGTTCTGGGACAGCCTGCTGTTTTCCCCATGGTTGTGCTGCAACTGGTGGTGCCGGTCGACACTGACTGGATGAGGGGGCAGGAGTTGAGGAAGCGGAGAGGAAGAGGAGGGAAAAAGAGGCAAGGAGTGATGTCCAGAAACCCTTGGTGGTGGAAGCGATTCCTGCCTCGGCCCAGCAGCAACTCCATTAACCCAGTTGGTAGTTAAAGAGATGTAGTTGCTTACTTGACCACATATCAGTTGTGATGTGCAACTTGCAACTTTTGGCATTGCTAAGTGCACAACTTTCATTTATCCACAACCTGGTTGCACCTGCCCAGAAAAGTGGTGGAGGCTGATAATGAAGTATTGTGAGACAGCCAACGCCATGATATTTTTGAAGCTGTACAGAATGGTAGCTTTAACAAAGGCCAACAACTATGCAAATTTCCCACTTTCAGGACCAGGGCTTGTGGGTGAAATAGGTCAAATTCCACTTTCTCTTCATTGTTTGAGGGATATAAAGCGGAACCCTTCCATGGAAAGGTGTTGGTGGCAGTGTCACATACTCCCTTCACTGGGAGACAGGTGGCCTTGTCACTCGGGGTGCAGTGGTATAAATATAAACAACTGAAGCAGCAGAGGGAGCCACAGGTGTTTAATGTTTTTTTTGGTGTGTTATCCACTGCAGATTGCTTGAAAAAATGTCATACCGGGAGAGATCCACTGGGTCAGCCTTTGTGTTCTCATCCCTGGGCAAGGAGGTTGGTAGCAGGCCATATCATGGCAATTGGCTGTCCAATGCACCTTTGTATCCTTCTGCATCTTCTGCTGGTTACCTAGGGCTTTCTGACACCTCTTCCTTTGAACTAAATCACCTAAGTCATAGCAGTTGGATTGTAATTTTCTTCTTTTCATATAAAAGGAATTGTTCTTCACTTATGTCTTACTATGAATATGTCCTGTTATATTTTGTTCAAATTCAGTTGGAGCATAAAATAAAATGCATCAATAAATTCTAATGACTGTTATAAATATACATGTGTAATCATGTACTAACTCAAGCTGTGCCAGTTTGTGACGAAATCCCTGATCATCTCGGCTTGCACCAGATAAATTAAGGAGGCTTTGACCTCCTCAGGTATCCAGCTGCCGGCTTGGCCAGATCTGCACCACCGCAGGTGTGAAGTCATGGGGGTGCGATACCCCACGCTTGTCAACCCCTTGGTCATTGATGGCACAACTTTTAGGGACTGAGTGCCCAAAGTAGGGGTGCACCATACATAAGATGAGTTGAGCCTCTTGCCTCAGGTAGCACCACTTGCAGCAAGATGGGGGGGGCAGCATAAAGGGTGCAGTCACCTGCTATAAAGTAGAACATGACACTCTTCTCATCTCTTCTCGTCTAATGTCAGCGTGGGTGTGAGACACTGCATGGAGAACCCAATCATTAAAATAATAACCAGGTATATTACTTCTGGATTGGTTTTTCTGTAGCTTGTAGCACATCCCTGGCCTAAAGTACAGCAAAAAAACATTTTGAGTTAATTTTGAGAGGTTTGCCACCACTACCCTTGGATTCTCAGGAGTAGAAGTTTATTGCCTATGGTTTGTCATGCCCTATTATAGCATTGTGCATCACAACACAAATATTCAGCCCAAATAAATTCACCTATTGCAAGTACAGACTGGTTGTGATTTTTTTTATTGAATATAATTTTAAAATATTAATATTTTTTTATAGAAATATACTATTTATGAGGCAAAATGTAATACATTAATTCAATTAAATTCTATTCTGAGAGAGGAAGAGCTCATCCTGCCAGCGGTAATATTATACCAGTAACGTATAAAAGAACAACTAGAGACGTCTCCCAGTGATGATTTTCTGAACTTATAACTGAGCAATGTCTTTCTATAATAGTCTACGGGGCCCGGGGATCAGTTTCACTTCTTTGTCCTCCTAGAATACTGCAGGAATCCCAAACTTTCAATAAACCAACTTCCCTAATGAATACCCTGGTATTCCGTTACATGTCATCAGGCACGGTATAGAAAAAGCAGGTTTGAGAAATGATCTGAATATTCCATCATCTCACATTCTATTGAGCAAGAGGAAGAGAAAAACTTGATAAAAAAAAGTTGTCAGATGCAGATTTCTGGCAGATTCCATGAGAGTTGTGATTTTTGCCACATGCTGACCCGTGTCCCACTGTTAGAAAAAGAAGATTTAGAAGGGCTGAAAGCAAGGTGAATAAGGGAAGTTTAGCTTTTTGTAACAGTAGAGCAATGAGAGTCATCATTTGATAAGTTCAAATCGTGGAAAAAGAAGAGTTGGCACTCACCATATCTATAATTCATTCTTTATTTCATCATCATAAAAACATGTAGCTCCGGGAGGAAAGTAAAACGCAGGAGCCCACTAGAGGCCACGGCCCATTTTGTCTCTAGTTGGCTTCGAGGAATAAGCGCTTGGATAGTGCAAAACAAGCAATTGCCTCCTGTGGGCTCCTGCTTTTGATTTCCCTCCCTCAGCTACATATTTTTGTTATCACAAATGCACCTGAGGTCCTTGTCATGGATCGTGGGCACACCCATGCCTCCCTGTGTGGCGCAGCACCCCCCTGCCTGGACTCACCTCTCCACGCTCCTGGCTGTGTTCCTGCTCCCCGACAAGGCGGCGTGCGTGCCCGCTCTTTAAGAAGTAAAGGGCCAGCTTCCTCATGAATGGTGTTGGCTAATCCGGCTCGCCTTTATAATCCGGAACCACCCGTCCTGCCTGGCCAGATCTTCAGCATCATTTCCTGCTAAGTGAAGACCCTCCTGCGTTCCCTGTGTTTCCAGTGTACCTCTGTGTTCCTGCGTTAATAGTGTTCCTCCGTGTTTCCTGCTGTCAGCTTAAGTTTGGACTGTTTCCTGCATTTCCTGCAGTACTACTTTTGCTGCCACCAAGGGTCTAGTCACACCATGGAACAACCTGGTGGCACCCTGCCACAGCAAGACCATCCCGCTTTGCGGCGGGCTCTGGTGAAGACCAGGTGCCACTTAGACTCCGGTCTCGGGTTGCGGCTATCTCCATCACCTCCTGCGGTGGTCCAAAGGGTCCACAGACTCATCCCAAAGAGACTCTCTGACAGTCCGTTCTCCTCACGAACTGTGACATTTATGATGACGAAATAAAGAATGAATTTCAGATATGGTGAGTGCCAACTCTTCTTTTTCAACTTTTTGAACTTGCATCAATGATTCTACTGACAATGAGTTAAAGCACCTCCATATTGTTTTTTTCTTAAGATCTGTACCTTGTGTTATGCCTTTCAAGATCTAACACATGGTGTACCTTGGACTGTGGCTTATGTACAGTGCTCCTCAGATTTTTCTCCTTTTTATATAGATTCATCATACCAGGGCCTGAGGGCAGGAAAAAATTGTCAAATAAAGGAGTAAAAAAATACTAGGCCTGATGGTCTTCCTGCAACAAAGAGATGTTAATTCCTACTCTTTGCTGTTACTTTCCAGAAGAGAGGGAGGTGGTATCTAAAAAAAGTATTTACAGCTTTCACAGAAAGTAACAAGCAAAAAGTGCTGCAGTAGCTGTGAAATTGGAAACCACAGGGATCTATGATGTCTCCTATAGATTGAATCTATCAGCCAGTTCATGCACCAAGTAGGAACTGTCAGCACTGTCAGAAAAAGTGACATCCAGAACGTGGTGCTCAATGTCAAAATGTGTCGATCTTACCCTGGTGGACAAGAACCCTGTCTGCAGCAGATAAACCGCCATGATAAAGGTAAAAGGTAAAATAATAAAAGGAAGTTATGTGATTCTTCTAAGATATAAAGGCCAACAGTTTTTGATTTATAGGTTTCCAAAACTTTCACTAAATAAAGTACAAATAATTTTGTATATCATGTACAAATTTATACAAATGTTTAAAAATTGTATGTAATTCACGTGTCCACTGTGTGAATTTAAGAATCCGGTGATTCAGGAAACACAATAGGCCACACAGAATGTGCAAACTGCTTGTAGATGTATTTCTAAAGTGTCTTCGCTAGTTTTGTGTCGTGGTTGCTCTTTGTCCGACAAGACAAAAATGTGCACCTAAAGGGGCATGCCCATGCTAAGATAGTTTGTGCCAAATTTATTAATGACGGTCACCACAATTCTGCAGCATAAACAAAGTAAACAAAAAAAAAAACATACACTTCCTGAGCAGTACAGGGGGTGCCAGATTAATGAAGTCTGTGCACGGGCGTAACTACAGTGGTGTCAGCCATAGCAGCTGCTATGGGGCCTGCAGTCCACATCTTCCACAGTACACAGCATGAATCGGCGGTTCAGATTAGAAATGTCAGGGAAGAAGGAGGGGACAGCAATACGACAGGATTAGGGATCTCTCATTTCTAATTCCTGCCACCAACTCCTCCCATGTGGTCAGCAGCTACTGTGACACATGTGTGTAAGTGTATAAATGTATATATTAGCGCATAGATGTGCATGTAAGTGTATATATGTGTGTATGTGGCTAAGAGTGTATAAATGCGTGAGTATGAAAATATATTAATATGTATATATTTCCTGAGGGGGTAGGAGGGCCCCATTCTAAAGTCTTCTAAGGGGCCCTGTCTCTCCTAGTTACGCCCCTGAGACGGTGTGCCTGTTTTGATAAATCTGCCGAACCCTGCGCACTCCACAGGCAGATTGCAGGTAGTACAGACTGCACTAATTTTGATAAATCTGAGCCAATTTGGGTTAAAAAAAACCCTTTTCGAGTGGCTAAGACTTAAGTGTTTTAAGTTACTGTTATTGTTCTTCTTACACTCACATCCATATGTAAAATTTACATATTAATGTCTTTGTATCATGGAAATATCAATCAAAATGTAATAGTAAAAACTGAAAAATGAGTCATTTAGAATAATGGAGAAATCAAACTTCCTGAATGAAAACAGCAAATTATTCTAAGAAAAGAAAAAATTCTGATGGGAATTGATTATGACACTTTGCTTAATAAAACACTTTCCCCGACACATTCAGGGAATGGATTTCAGCCAAGGTATAAAAATACATCTGGGAAATGATTAAAATATTGCAGCAAATTTCATCATCTTCTAGGAAACTACAGAAAGAACAAGCAAAATAACATTTAGTTGGCTTTAAACTTTTATGTCTAAAATAAACCTATTTTATAAATTATATTTATTCTCTAATAAATGTTTTCTTTCTGTCTTATAGATTTTCTCTAAATGTTAGAATTTCCGATGTCACAGAACATTTTATTTTCTTATTTAATCTCAATAAACTACGGTTTAAAGAAAAATTATAGATATTTAATAAAAAAAATTAATAAAAATCTATTTGGTTATTTTTAGAGGGGAAACAAGCTCTTAACAAGGTTGTGAGGCTGCGTAGCCCCCTTATACCATTCACTAGAGCTACACTCGCTGTGTGGTCGGACAGATGCTACACGACGGAGGCTTCTTCCTGCTCATACTGTGGTGTAAACAGCTGACGGGTGGGATGTGCCACCAAGAAAAACCCTTTTTTCTTTCTTGCATCACTCGATTTTTACAGAAGTCACAACTAATACATTTGGTGCTCGGAACCTTAAGCCAACATCAACAAATATTTAAAAGTGAAGGCAAAGCTAACTGTTGATGATTGTGAAAATCGCAAAAAAAGCTGTAAAGATTCCCATGCACCAAAAAGATGCCAAAATAGGAGAAAGCAGAATGATACACCCACCCCATACTTCATACATTGCTTGCATTATCATCACAATTAGGGAGAAATTGTACCCTAATAATTTTTGCCATTTGGTCAGCTGCAATTTTACATTTTTGTAAGTATTTGTAATCTAAAAAAATTGTATAAATGTCCTCCTGCTATTCCCACAGTCCCTATTGCTATTCACATTTGTTTGCAGCACAAGATATTTTGTACTTGTTCCATCCTCCTTCTAAAAAGGCTCAACGGGAGAGAATAAAAATATTTAGTCTACCATAAAAAGCTATTCTGCAGTTTGCTAGATAATTACCGTTAGATTGTGTGGAGGAAAACCTGAGGCCTGTCAACCAATTAATACTGCCATAAAGCATGGGGGTAGTAAAATTAGGTTGTGGATAGTGATGAGCAGACCCAAACCCGCAAATGTTTGAATACTTCAATTATAAGTCTAGGTTTGGCTCCACCAGCCCGCTCCCCACTGGATAATTGATACTAAAGATGGGAGAATTTGTCAAAATTCGATTCAACCAGGTTCGCCGAATTTTTTCAAAAAATGTTATTTGACCCTAATTGAATCATGTCGATAATCCATCAGTATTGCTAAAGCCAAAAACAAACAGGAGTTGATCCAAAACAGAGTTGACCAGTAAATGGGATATTTGCATGTCCTCTGTGTTCTGTATCCACTCCTGTTTTGGCTATCAATCCTGAGGCTTTTCATTCCTTCTGACAGAGGAAATGAAGAGGAAAACCAAACATAGTGGCAACGTCATAGAGTGATGGAGGGCGAAAACAGCATTATGAAAATCACAGGGTGTTCCAGGGAGACAGCGGTAAGTTGGAAGCAGCATGAGTAGGCCACAGAGTGGCACATGGACAAATTATGGAGGTGGTAGCAACATGGTAGGCCACAGAGTGGCACAATTACAGAGTGTGAAGGTGGCGACAGCAGCAACAGGAAGTTAGAGAGTGGCACGATGATAAATTCTTTAGTTTGCAGCTACATGATAGGCCACAGAGGGGCACAATGAGAGAGTGTGGAAGTGGCAGCAACATGGTAGGCCACAGAGTTGCACAATGACAGAGTGGAGATGGCGGCATCAGCAGGAGGTCACAGAGTGATCGAGGGTGTTCCTTTCTCAATCCCAGAGTTCTCTGCCCCATGTAACACCTTGTACTAGCGCCCATTTAGCTAATAAAGGGGAAAAAAAACTTTGTTCCCACAAATCACCGTAAACTTTGGAAGTTTTCCTGAAATTCGGAACGAATTCTGATTCATTAGAATCGATTCGCCCATCTATTTTTGGGATTCCTGCAATATTCTAGGAGGACAAAGCAACGAAACTGATCCCCGGGCCCCATGGACTAATATAGAAAGACATTGCTCAGTCATCACTGGGAGACGTCTCTAGTTTTTCTTTTATACACAAACAAGAATATAAATACTGATATAATATTACCGCTGGCAGGATGAGATGTTTCTCTCGCCGACTTCGATTTAAGGAGTATTCACTGTTTTAGGTAGTTTAAGTTACTGCATTAAATTAATGGAGTTGACTAAGACCATATGAAAAATAGATATGTGACCGGAGGGCTGCTTTAAAAAATAAACTTGCACTTACTTCCAGGTCCCTCTAGGTGTCCCGCTCAGTTTCCTTGTCCCTGTAAACAAACAGGAGCACGGCCTGGAGAGACATCATTGTGGGACTCCAGGAGGGACCTCGGAGGTAAGTACAAGTTTTTTTTAAGCAGCCTTCTCCCCGGGCCACATATCTATTTTTCATAGGGTCTTGGACAACCCCTTCAATTCAATGGTGCTTTAATGTTAAAATTTACTTGTTGTATCTATTAGAAATAATCAATTCAGGTTTTAACTTGTTATTCTGTAGACTATACATGGCAGGATTTATGATGGGAGTGATAGATGTAAATACTAGGTCACAGATAACATCCGAAGCATCAGAGTAACATGGAATCACATTCCCTGACATGTATGTCCCACAATAAGTACAGATGACGCGGGGGGCAGGTGGAGAAGGCCTTCCTTCTGTTGTTTCTTGACTTCATCTTGAAAATGGCAGTGAAAATGAAAAAAATGAAGTGAAAATAAGAAACACAAACGCACAATAGCAAATACAACTGCTGATAACAAAACTCCAATGTCTATGTAATGGAAAACATTTTTTGGTTGTACACGTGGTCTTTATTTCACCTAGATGCACCTCTAATTTTCAGAATTTATTACTTTCTCGACATAATCCTGCTTGCTAAAATATGTACATGTGTAAATATTGTTGCTTTTGATGATGATGATAACAGGGGTAAAAACATGGAGCGTGCATCTTTGCTGCTGCTACTGGATATGCCACACTGCAAGACCACGTCTGGCCACAAGCTATCCCCAGTGGTGTGATTGAATGGCCAACTAACACTGGACCCTGCAAAATTTTACTCTCACTGCAATAGAAAGATGAATACACCCACCATGTGAGCTTGGCAAGCAAAAGGATTTACCCCAAGATACAGTAAACATGACTCCTGGAAAGTTCAAAATTTCAACAGAGAAATTATCTGGGTGCAATATTTTTACCTTATGCTGTTGAGCAGTAAGAGGTATTGCAGCAGCTTCAGCCAAAGATTATGAAATAGCATATACCTGGGTAAACTAGCCCCAGGTATGGTAGTCATACTGGCCCAGAAAGGGAGAGGATATTATTGTATTAACCCCTACTGCCCTCCATTGTATAGCCAGCCCCCTGCCTCCCAGTATATAGCCAGCCAGCCCCCTGCCTTCCTTTGTATAGCCCGCCCCCTGCCTCCCAGTATATAGCCAGCCAGCCCCCTGCCTTCCTTTGTATAGCCCGCCCCCTGCCTCCCAGTATATAGCCAGCCAGCCCACTGCCCTCCATTGTATAGCCAGCCCCCTGCCTCCCAGTATATAGCCAGCCAGTCCCCTGCCCTCCATTGTATAGCCAGCCCCCTGCCTCCCAGTATGTAGCCAGCAAGCCCCATGCCTTCCTTTGTATAGCCCGCCCCCTGCCTCCCACTATATAGCCAGCCAGCCCCCTACCCTCCATTGTATAGCCAGCCCCCTGCAGCCTGTGTTTTCTGTGCTAATATAGTCACATATTTAGAGAATTTATAGTAATTGTACATTTTAAATAAACGGTGCACAACCTTTTTTGCCTCCTCAAAATTTTCAACCTCCAGAACAGACTATGAATGACGGCCCAGAACCCCTGTCCAGACTATGGTCAATGCCCCAGACTAGACTATGAATTATGGCCCAGCCCTGCTTTCCAGAACCGATTGTAACTGAGGTACAACTCCTCCCCCCTATGGCTGACACCGCAACCTGCACAGACTAGACAGACTGAAGGAAGGAGAGCTGGACTGCTGGAGGTGTGACTGTGACGTAGACAGCCTGTTACGAGAAGGGAAAGGCCAAATAGAAGTACCACACGTCAGAAAAACATGTCATAAAAACCAAGCAAAGGGACGTGTTATAGGTACTGATACAGAGCACACTGGTGATAACAATAATAATGAAAAAATCTTTATTCAAATGAGTACAAATATACACCCAATGTGTAAACCAAAACCATAAAAGCAATTAAAAAAGCACAGTAAAGTGCTATGTCTCAATATAGCAGCAAAGAGGTATGATGTGCAAAAACAATGTAAACACTTGTTGCTATAGGCAACCCTATGGGTTTGATATAAAGCAAATGAGCTCGTAGGGTTGATAGCAACAAGTGTTTACATTGTTTTTGCACATCATACCTCTTTGCTGACAAATGCACCAAAATACTGACAAAGTAAATGAAAAAATATCACCGTGTTTAGGGTGGATGGGGCTGGCTCCCCACGCGTTCCGCCACCGAGCCTGGTGGCTTCCTCAGGGGTGTGTGGCTCTTGGCCTAGTATGGCCCAGTTGCACCAACAGCACGGATCTTCAAGATGAAAAAGCTTCACGTACGTCTGCACCAACCACAGTCAAATAACCCCGATAAGCCCTCAATACAAGCGCTATGAGGAAAAGCACGGTCCAAATCAGAAGAAGAACACAGCGATACTGAACAACAAAAAAAACCTGATCGCCGGCAAGACCAACTTTGAGAGTATCTCTTTCCTTCAGAACATCCATTTTTTCACTAACAATCTCCATCAGCCAGATGGCTGTAGTGACTTGAATATGTGACCAAATATTTTGGATTACCACCAGTTTTCCCAATGCCCCTAGTTTTCTTAGATTGCCCACCACTAGTACTATGTAACCCCTATTGTGTCACATTTTCTATCTAACTTACCTGACTCTGTTTCGTAGTCCTGTCCTTCCATGTTATCAGCCAGTGCGGTAGCTGGGCGTGTGCTCGGCCGCGACGTCACATTCATACTGGCCCAGAAAGGGAGAGGATATTATTGTATTAACCCCTACGGGACTCAGCCTCTTTTGGCCTTAAGCACGCGGTCCCATTTTTCAAAACTGGCCTGTGTCACTATAAGTGGTTATAGCTTTGGAACACTATGAGATATTCAGGGGGGTCTGAGATTGTTGTCTCGTGACACATTGTACTAAAGATTTCATTTGGATGAAATCTTTTGTGTTTAGTTATGAAAAAAAACTAAATTTAGAAAAAATTTGGAAAAATTCTTTATTTTCAACGTTCTAAATTCTCTACTTTTGATGCAGATAGTCATAGCACCCAAATCATTCATAACTTGCATTTCCCAAATGTCTGCTTTATGTTGGCATGGTTTTTTAAGATTCCACATATTTTACTAGAATGTTATGAGGCTCAGAATTTAGGGGCCATTTTTCAAATTTTTTGTAAAGTCAACAAAACCCGTATTTAGATGGACCTGCTCAACTTCTAATTGACACTGAGAGGGCTAAATAATAGCAAGACTCGTAAATTACCCCATTATGGAAATTAAATCCTTCGACGTATTAAAAACGACTTTTAAGAAGTTCGTTAACCCTTTAGGTGTTTTATAGGGGTTAAAACAAAATGGAGGTGCAGTCTACAAATTGTAGTATTTTTTCACTATACACTCATTTTTGGTGGAAAATTAAACATTTACAATGGATTAAATGAAAAAAAGACTCCAAAAAGTTTGATACCCTTTTTCTCCCGAGTACAGCGATACCCTATATGTGGTCGTAACCTGCTGTATGGGCGCACGGCCGGGCATAGGAGGGATCAGATTTGTATTGTCAGATTGTACAGGCTGTCATTTTTTTCTTTTTTTATTGTGGACCTATATGGGCTTATTTCTTTTGCCACATAAGATGCACTTCTCTGGTACATAATTTTGCGGCATCTATAGCTAATTGGTGTGATTTTATTAATTCTTTGTTGGTTGAGGAAATGAAAATCATCAATTTTTAGGAAAATTTTTATGTGTTTTTTTTGGCCGTTAACCATACCATAAAAATCGTCGCCACGATTATGAAAATACCTCATTTATATAGATTTTTTATTTTTATCCCATTTTTACTGAATAAGAAGTAATTTGGCAAAAATGTTGTTAAATTTAGCATCATCGTCTTTCATATGCATAAATTGTATTTTTCACCTCACAAATCTGGTTAAGGACTTATTTTTTGCGAGAAGGATTGTTCTTTTTAGTGGTCTTATTTTAGAGTGCATAACTTTTTGTTAAAAAACTTTTTAGAACATTTTTTATAGGGTATTAATTAAAAATTATCTTTTTTTGGAGCATTTTTTTGAGGTTGTTTTTTACGGGGTCACTTTGCGGATCTAATAATGATTCTGATTTATTATGCAGATTGGTACAGATGCAGGGATACCAAATATGTGGGGGTTTTGTGTATTTTATTCAATTAAATTTTGCTCATTTTTGCATCACCATTAGAGATGAGCGAGCACTAAAAGACAGCAGAGAGCTTCAAGAAGGGTCTAGATTAGAGATGAGCGAGCACCAAAAAGCTCGGGTGCTCGTTATTCGAGACAAACTTTTCCCGATGCTCGAGTGCTCGTCTCGAATAACGAACTCCATTGAAGTCAATGGGAGACTAGAGCATTTTTCAAGGGGACCAAGGGTCTGCACAGGGAAGCTTGGCGAAACACCTTGAAACCTTAGAAAATGATGGAAACACCACAGAAATGGACAGGAAACAGCAGGGGCAGCCAATACTCTACGTCACGATTCCTAATATCGCCATGTTATTATCCGGGATCATATTGTTCTCCGCACAATGGTATGACGCAGGATCTTATGTTCAGGTGTTGGCCAGGTGCTAGAGGGATGTCTCCTTCTCAAGTGAGTGAGACCGCATGCGCTCGCTAGGTTCCTTGTTTAAGTCTCGTCGAGTCCAAACAAAAAATGCCCGTAAACGAGCGGGAGTGGGCTGTGAGCTCTTTGTGAACCTTTCGGGTGTACTTGCAGCGGTATCATGGCCTCCTCCGCCACTCCACCTC
The DNA here is from genome assembly GCA_019512145.1 of Engystomops pustulosus. Classification (NCBI taxonomy): domain Eukaryota; kingdom Metazoa; phylum Chordata; class Amphibia; order Anura; family Leptodactylidae; genus Engystomops; species Engystomops pustulosus. The sequence continues at coordinate 1,469,549 of WNYA01000014.1, forward strand.
ATCCACCATTGGCTTACTGAGATGGCCAAGTCGCACTAAGATGACGTGGCAGCAGCGGTCATGGTGCTGGTAGAGCCGGACTGAAAGCTGGAAATCGGGGCCCATTGTTGGACACTATGTGTTGCTATGTAAAATTTTGGGCGTGCAAGGGCAAGATGAAGCAGAAGATCAGCAGAAGAAAAGCTTCTCCACCTTCTCCTCCCACGTCCATGTCATCTATATATACTAGGGACGTGTTTGACAGGGTATCTGATACCAGCTGACTCCGATGTCTGGATTTGGCATTTAAATGTTTGTGTGGACAACTATTGCCACCCCTATATAATCCTTCTATAATTACACCTGCAGGGAATGCCCAACGTGAAACTTGCAATGCAAAATTCCTAATGGAAAGTTATTTACGTAAGAGAGACTGCTGCGGGCGAAACGCGGGAACTATCAGTATTAAAAAGCAAAGTCTGTCACGATGTTACGTGTGTGGTTACTCAGGTTGTACTTAGGACAGTTGAGTTGAAAGCTTTTATTCACAACTTCACACTTTGGTGTTTTCTCCTTCACGTCCTTGATCATAATATCAATAGTTACGGAACCGTGAGGGGAAATCACCATGATCTAATGATTGTAAGCACTTCTGTGAGTGGCTGTTTAAACGTCTTCTGTTCGCTTCTGATGATTAGTTTGAGAAAAGAAAATAGGTTGCAGCGGCCGCCCAATATGACAGAAGTGCTGCGATGGTGGGAGAGGGTCATACAAGGAGCAAACGCTGGCACATTAAAAATGATACCAGCTATGCCCTGTACGTATGACAGTAGTTTGCATTGCTTATACTCAATCCATCTAATCGAGCAGTCGACAGAGCTGCAAATTTTCTACGAAATATCTCTGTAATTACATCAAAATGTAAAGGCCTCAAAAATATGGACTGCCAAAGTGGCAGTAAAAACTGCAGCCTACGTGTTCCTATCTCCTTCTTGATGCTAATGTCCGTCAAGTCCCCCTGCTGCATTCGGACTGTCCCGGTCCTTGACCTCAATTGCTGCGCACCTGAGCCTGCAAATGTCAGATGAGAACTCCCACGGGGCATTCTCTTTATTGTCTATTTGAGCTCACAGTGATGGAAATTCAGGTATTATTTTATCATATAGCCGGATTCAGCAGCCACCAGTAATCACCACGGGGTAACTATGGGTAAAAACCTGGCCCTTCCTCTTTCTGCCATAAATGATGCAATGTGGGGAAAAATTGGGTCTTCAATAGTGGGAGTGCTTCCTCCCCCCTTCACTCCCATCAGCCATCTCCTGTTACCCTGATTATCTGCATGGTTTTTGGAACCATGCTGTGAGGGAAAATCTCTACCCCTCTTACTTCCTCCTCCCTTGGCAAGAAGTGGAATTCCCTGGTCACTGTTGGACTAGTAACTCCCCACGCGAGCCAAGTGTGGAGGATTGCCCCCCCCTGACATGCTGACCATATGGTAGGTTATGGCAGCAGCAGCTGGCAAAGAATTGGCCCCCATAGAGGCCCTACGTTTCTGTGGTAAAGGTGCGGTGGCCACACACTCTATGCCACACTAAGGCATTGCCTACAGAACTTGGCCGAGGATGATAGCACCACCAGGATATGCATCAAACACTGGATTGGGTTTGCTCCATGAAGCAAATCACGGAACAAAATTTCGTGTGAAATGTTAGGTTTTTGTAAAGTTTGTTTGGTACAAAGGTTGGGTGGCCTCAAAAGGTTTTGCTTTTGTAAATAGGTTCGTTGCCTCACGAGTAGGATCTCTAATGTTAGGGAAGGGGGGGAGGGGCGGTCCTCTACTTTGGAGGCGGTGTGTGGTCTTTTGCCCTAGGTAAATAAGTTCTGGGACAGTGCTGGTTGTTCCCCAGAGTTGGGCTGACACTGGCGGTGCCTCGTCGACACTGACTGGTAAGAGGGGGCAGAGATTGAGGAAGCGGAAGAGAAGAGGAGGATAAAACAACGAGGCAAGGAGTGAATGTCCAGAACAACCTTGGTGGTTTGGAAGCGATTCTGCCTCGGTCTCAGCAGCAGACTCAATACCAAATTGGTAGTTAAAGAGATGTAGTTGTCTCTATCCTTGACCATCAATATCAGTTGATGCTGGCAACTTGCAACTTTGTGCTTGCTAAGTGCACAACTTTCCCCAACAGGGGGCACTGCCCAAAAGTGGTGTGAGTGCGATAATGAAGTATTGTGAGACCAGCCAACGCCATGATATTTTGGAAGCTGTGACAGATGGTAGCTTAACAAAGCGCAACAACTTGCAACTTGTCCCACGATTCAGACCAGGGCTTGGTGGTGAAATGAATAGGTCAAATTTCCCCTTCTCTCCTTGTTGGAGGGATATGAAGCGACCTTCATGGAAAGGTGTTGGTTGGCTAGTTGACACAGAACCCTTGGCACTGTGAGACAGGTGCCTTGTCACTCGTGGGTGCAGTGGTATAAATATATAACACTAAAGCAACAGAGGAAGCCACAGTGTTAATGTTTATTATTTTGTAGCGGTTAGCCATGCAGATTGCTTTGAAAAAATGTTCTAATAACCGGTGAGACGTATCCCACTTGGGTCAGCCTTTGTGTTCTCATCCCTGGCAGCGGGTGTGTAGCGGCCATATTCATGGGCAATGCGTCCACATGACACCTTTGTTGTGATCCTTCTGCATCTTCTGCGGGTTACCTAGGGCCTTTCTGACACCTGGCTCTTTGAACTAAATCACCTATAGTCATAGCAGTTTGATGTGGAATTCTCTTTTCACTATAAAGGGATTGTTCTTCATTATTTCTTACTATGAATATGGTCCTGTATATGTTGTTCAGAATTCATTGGAGCATGTAATAAGAATGTGCAGTCAATAAATTCTAATGACGTGTTATAAATAATCGTGGTAATAGACTACTACACAGCTGTGCCAGTTGGGGGACGTAAATCCCTATCGATCCTCTGCTTGCACCAAATTACAGCAGAGGCTTTGACCTCCTGCAGGATCCAGCTGCCGACTGTGGCCAAAGATCTAGCACCACGCAGGTGTGACAGTCATGGTGGGTGCGATACCCCACGCTGTCAACCCCTTGTCATTGATGGGCACAACTTTTACGGGACGATGCCGCAAAGCTAGGGTGCCCCATACGTAAGGTGAGTTGAGCCTACTTGCGCTCACGGTAGCACCATGGCCGCAAGATGGGGGGGGGCAGCTAAAGGTGTGCAGTCACCGACTATAAAGTAGAACATGACACGCTTCTCATTTGTCTCGTCAATTCAGCGTGGTGTGAGACAACACTGCAGGAGAACCCAATCAGTTAAATAATAAGCCAGGTGATAGTACTTTCTGGAGTTTGTTTGCTGGTCGCTGGAGGCACATCCCTGGGCCTAAAAGCACAGACAAAAAAACAGTTGATTTGAGAATTGTGAAGGGTTTGCTACCACGACCCTGGGGATTTCAGGAGTAGAAGGTTGTGCCTTGATGGTTATGTCCAGCCCTATTATACATGTGATCAAAAGCACCAAATGCATCAGCCCCAAATAAGTCATCCGATGCAAGTACAGATGGTTGGGATGTTTTTTATTGAATGATAGATGTTTAAAATATATAAATATTTGTTATAGAAAATAGTTATTTATGAGGCAAAATGAATACATGAGCATGAAATTCAAGATCTGATTCTGAAAGGGAAGAGCTCATCCTGCCAACGGTGGTAATTATTATACAGTAATGTATAAAAGAACAACTAGAGACGTCTCCAGTGATGATTCGTGAATCATAACTGAGCAATGTCTTTCTATAATAGTTCTATGGGGCCGCCGGGATCAGTTTCACTTCTTTGTCCTCCTTAGATACTGCAGGACCCAAACTTCAATAAACCGAACTCCCTAATGACACCTACCCGAATCCGTTACATGCATCAAGGCACGTTATAGCAAAAGCAGGTTTGAGAAATGATCTGAATTATTCCATCATCTCACATTCTATTGAGCAACAGAGAGGAAAAACTTGATAAAAAAGTGTGCCAGATCAGATTTCTGGCAGATTTCAATGAGAGTTTGATTTATTGCCACATTGCTGACTCCTGTGTCTCACTGTTAGAAAAAAGAAAAAGATTTAGAAGGGCTGAAAGCAGGTGAGTAAGGAAGTTAGCTCTTTTTGTAACAGTGACAATGAAAGTCCATTGATAAAGTTGCAAATCGTGAAAAAGATCTTTATTTCTATCACATAAAAACATGAGCCCGGAGGAAAGTAAAACGCAGGAGACCCCCCTAGAGGCCGAGCCAATTTTGTCTCTAGTTGGCTTCGAGAGTGAATAACGCGTGGATAGTGCAAAACAGCAATTGCCTCCTGTGGGCTTCCTGCTTTTGATTTCCCTCCTACAGCTACGATATTTTTAGTTTCACAATGGACTAGGGCCTTGTCAGACGATCGTGGGGCACCGCCATGCCTCACTGTGTGGCGCAGCACCCCCCTGCGGGACTCTACCTACACTCTCCACGCTCCTGGCTGGTTCCTGACTCCCGACAAGGCGGCGTGCGTTGCCGCCTCTTAAGAAGTAAAGGGCGCTTTCCTCATGAATAGGTGTTGGCTAATCCGGCTCGCCTTTATACATCCGGAAACACCCGTCCTGCCCTGCCAGATACTTCAGGATCATTTCCTGCTAAGCGAAGACCCTCCTGGGTGTCCGTGTTTCCAGTGTCCTCTGTGTTATGCTGTCCTCTGTTTAATAGTGTTCCTCCTGTGTTTTCCTGCTGTCAGTCTTAAGTTTGGACTTGTTCGCGTGCATTGTACCTCAGTACTACTTTGCTGCTCACCAAGGGTCTCGTCACCCATGGAACAACTGGTGGCCACCCTGCCCACCAAGAGCCCTCCCCCGCTGGTGCAGCGGGCTTGGTTGAAGACAGGTGCCCCTAGACTCTCCGTCTTCGGGTTGCGGCTATTCTCCATCACGCTCCTGCGGTGCGTCCAAGGGTCCACGATATCATCCAAGAGACTCTCTGACATCGTTCTCCCACAACTGACAGTTTTGAAGACGAAAAAAAATGAATTGCAGATATAGGGTGAGGCCAAACTCGTCTGTTTTCAACTCTTTGAACTTGCATCAATGATCGCGACATGATGATTAAAGCAGCTCCATATAGTTTTTCTAAGATGCTGTACCTTGTGTTATCCTTCAGGATCTAACACATGTGTACCTTGGACTGTGGCTTATGACAGGGTCCTCAGATTTTCTCCTTATATAGATTCAGACATACCAGACAGGCCGGGGCAGAAAAAATGGCAAATGAAAGGAGTAAAAAATACAGGATGATGGATCTGCCTGCAACAAAGAGAAGTTGGAATTGCTACTCTTTGGCTGTACGGATCCAGAAGAGAGGGGGGGGTCACCTAAAAAAGTATTTACAGCGTTCCACAGAAATAAAAGCACAAGGTCGCTGCAGTAGCTGTGGAAACATTGGAACCACAGGGATCTGTGATGGCTCTCATAGATGAATATCAGGTACATCGTAGAACGTCGCACATGCAACCAAGAGTGACTCGTATCACACGTGGCTGCAATCGTCCAGAATGTTGCGCAAGAAAAGGTGGTCGACTACCCTGGGGACAAGAAAACCCCTGTCTGCAGCGAATAAAACCGGCAGATAAAGGTAAAGCAAAGGAAAGAATGAAAGGAAGTAAGTGATTTCTTCTAAGATATAAAGGCCACAGGTTTGTGATTATGAGTTCCAAAACTTTCACTAAATATAAGTACATAATTTGTATATGCATGTCACACAATTTGATACAAATGTTTAAAAATTGTATGTATCACGGTCCACTGGTGAATTTACGAATCCGGTGATCAGAAACACAAAAGGCCACAAACGAAGTGGCAAACTGCATTGTAGATGTTATGCTAAAGTGTTCGCTAGGTTTGTGTCGGTGGTCTCTTTGTCCGACAAGACACCAAATGTGCACTAAAGGGCAGGCCCAGGCAAGGAGATGGTGCCAAATTTATAATACGGGTCACCACAATTCGGCCATAAAACAACGTAAACAAAAAAAAAAAACATACACTTCCTGAGCAGTACAGGGTGCGGGCCAGATTATGAAGTGACGGGGCCTAACGGTCGTAAACTACAGTGGTGTCCATAGCAGACGCATGGGGCCTGCAGTCCACATCTTCCAGTACCACGCATGAATCGCGGTGCAGGTAGAAATGTAGGGGAGAAGGAGGGGACAGCAATACGAGAGAGTAAGGGATCTCTCATTCTAATCCGCCACCAACTCCTCCCAGTGGCACAACTACTGGGACACATGGGGAAGTGTTAAATGGTATTATAGTAGCGCATAGATGTGGCATAGTGTAATAGTGTATCTAATGTGGGGATGAAGAGTGGATAAAGGCGTGAGTAGAAATATATGATAAGTGATATATTTCACCAGAGGGGGGTAGCGGAGGGCCCATTCTAAGTCTTCAAGGGGCCCTGGCTTCCTAGTTCCGCCCCTGAGACGGCGTGCCGGTTTGATAAATCTGCCAGAAACCCTGCGCAATCACAGGGCAGATTGCACGTAGTAACAGGGGACTGAACTAATTTGATAAACTGCAGCCAATTTGGGTAAAAACAACCTTTTTCGAGTGGCGTAAGGACTTACGTGTTTTAAGTTACTGTTATTGTTCGTCTATCCACTCAATCCATGATGTAAAAATTTACATTATTAATGTCTTGTAATCATGGAAAATCAATCAAAGGATATCGTAAAAATGAAAAAAATTAGTTATTTAAATGGAGAAAGAATCAAACTTCCTGAATAAAACAGCAAAGTATTCTAAGAAAAGAAAAAATTTGATGGGACAGTGATTATGACACTTTGCTAATTAAAAACACTTCCCGCCCGACACATTCAGGAATGGATTTCAGCCCAAGGTAGTAAAAAATAACATATGGAAAATGATTAAAATATTGCAGCAATTTCATCATCTTCTAGAAACTACAGAAAGAACAAGCAAATAACATTTAGGTTGGATTGAATATTTTATGTCTAAAAATAACCTATTTTATAAATTAGATTTATTCTCTATTAAAAATGTTTCTTCGTGTCTTATAGATTTTCTCTTAAAATTTAGAAATTTCCGATGACAGAACATTGTTCTATTTTCTTATTAATCTCAATAACTCACGGTTTTTTGTAAAGAAAAATTAAGAATTAATAAAAAAAAATTTATAAAAAATCTAAAAAATCTATTGGTTATTTTAGAGGGGAAACAAGCTCGTTAACAAGGGTGTTGAGGCTGAGTAGCCCCTATTTATACCATTCACTAGAGCTACACTCGCGGCTGTGTGGTCGACAGAGTACACGACGGAGTTTCTCCTGCTGACGGTTGGGTATGTGCCACAAGAAAAACGCCTTTTTCTTTCTGCATCACTCGATTTTACAGAAGTCACAAAACTAATACATTTGGTGCTCGGAACCTTAAGCCATACATCAACAAATATTTAAAAGTGAAGGCAAAGCTAACTGTGGATTGGTTGTGAAATCGAAAAAAAAAGCTGTAAAGATTCCCATGCCCAAAAAAGATGCCAAAAATAGGAGAGAGAAAGCGAGATGATACACCCACCCCATACTTCATACATTGCTAGCATTATCATCACAATTAGGGAGAAATTGTACCCTAATAATTTTTGCCATTGGTCAGTGCAAAATTTTACATTTTTGTAAGTATTGTAATCTAAAAAAATGTTTAAATGTCCTCCTGCTATTCCCACAGTCCCTATTGCTATTCACATTTGTTGCAGCACAAGATATTTTGTATTGTTTCCATACCTCCTTCTAAAAAGGCTCAACGGGAGGAGAATAAAACATAAATTAGTCTACCTAAAAAGCTATTTTCATGCAGTTGGTTGTATTGCCGTTAGATTGTGTGAGGAAAACATGAGGCATGTCAACCAATTAATACTGCCATAAGCATGGAGGGTATAAAATTAGGTTGTTGGATTAGTGATGAGCAGGACCCAACCCCGCAAAGTTTGATACGTCAATATAAGTCTAGGTTTGGCTCCACCAGCCCGCTACCCCATGGTTAATTGATACTAAAGATGCGGAGGAATTGTCAAAATTCGATTCAACAAGGTTCGCCGAATTTTTTCAAAAAATTTTATTTGACCCTAATGAATCATGTTGATCCAAACCAGAGTTGACCAGTAATGGATATTTGCATGCCTCTGTGTTCTGCATTCCACTCTGTTTTGGCTATATCCTGAAGCTTTGATTCCTTTTGAAGAGGATAATGAAGAAAACAAACATTAGTGGCAACGTCATAGAATGATGGGGCTGAAAACGCATTATAAATCACAGGTGTCCAGGGAGACAGCGGTCAAGTTGGAAGCAGCATGGAGTAGCCACAAGAGTGCACATGACAAATTATGGATGGTGGTAGCAACATGGTAGGCCACAGAGTGCACAATTACAGCAGGGTGCAAGGGTGGCGACAGCAGAAACAGGAAGTGAGGAGTGGCAGATGATAATTCTTTGTTTGCCGTACATGATAGGGCCACAGAGGGCACAATGAGAGAGTGTGGAAGTGCCAATCAACATGTAGGCCACAGATGTTGCACAATGAAAAGTTGGAGATGGCGGCATCAGAAGGAGGGGTCACAGAGTGATCGAGGGTGGTTCATTTCTCAATCCCAGTAGTTATATGCACCATGTAACCACTTGTACTAGCGCCCATTTAGATATAAAGGGAAAAAAAAACTTAGTTCCCACAAATCACCGTAAACTTCGGAAGTTTTCCTGAAATTCGGACACGAATTCGGATTCATTAGAACGATTCGCCTATGCCTATTTTGGGATTCCTGCAATTAATAGCTAGGAGAGACAAGCAGGCGAACTTGGAGCCCCGGGCCCCATAGACTAAATAGAAAGACATGCTCAGTCCATCACTGGGATGAGTCTCTAGTTTTTTTTATACACAACAGTGAATAAGAATACTGAGTATAATTTACCGCTGCAGGATGAGATGTTCTCTGCCGCTTCAATTTAGGGAGTACTGTTGCAAAAGGAAAGCCAAATAGATTAGTACCCCCGACACGTCCAGAAAAACATGTCATAAAAACCAACGAAGGGACGTGTTATAGGTGACGATAGAGAGCACAATAGGTGATAACAATAATAATGAAAGAATCTTATTCAAATGAGTACAAATTATAACCCAATGTGTAAAACAAAACCATAGAAGCAATTAAAAAAGCACAGTAAAGGCTAGTGTATCGATATAGCGAATAAGAGGGAAAGCGCGATGAGTGTGCCAAAAAACATTTCAAACATGTTGCTATTAGCAACCTATGGGTTGATAATAAGAAATGAGCCGTAGGGTAGGGTTGAGATCCCAAACTCCCTATGTAGCCCGGCAAAGCCAGTGCGTGCTAGAACGATGCAAGTAGATATAATGCATAATATGAGTTAAGCACAGGTCAAATGGTCATAAATGCTGACCAGAGTAAAAAAAAAAAAAAAATGAAAAAAATATCCAACGGGTAAAGGGGGATGGGGATGGACTCCCACGCCGTTCCGCACCGCGCATGGTGGCTTCTCAGGTGTGGGATGTGGCTTCAGTCTACAAAATTACAAAAAAAATGATTAATCAAGAGTGGAGGTGTGGCTCACCTGGGGGCGCGTGATCAGGATAAGTGTGGGGTTGGAGGCGAAGTATCTCTGCGCAAGCGCCCGACCATGACCGGCCCAATCACTAGACCGACATCGCTCAGTACTTCCTCATGCCTCCAACTGGGGCGGCCATGTGACGTCGCGGCCGAGCACACGCACCAGCCTTCCCATGGGCTGGTGATGAAAAAAAGGGGGGCAGGACTGAGGGAAACAGCAGGTAAGTTGGGGTAAAGTAGTATGGCACTATTGGGATTTACATAGAGGCTGATGGTGAGCGATTAGGCAGATTGGGGCATCAGAGAAGATGGTGACTGATCCAAAATGTTTGGTCCAATATAGTCCTGACAGCCGGAAGTAATTGGTAAAAATGAATAGATAATGGATAAGTAAATAAATAAATAAAAAATGTTCTGGAGAGAGAAAAGAGTGCTTCTAGAGTACGTCTTCGGTCTGCAGTAAGGTTTTTTGTGAAGTTATATCCATATCGCCATGTTCTTCTTTCGATTTAAACCATGCTGTTCCTCAAAGTGCTTGTGTTGAAGGCTGATCGGGGTTGTTAGGTTATATTTGGTGCAGACATTCGTGGAACTTTACGTGTTTCTTCTTGAAAGTCCGTGCTGTTGGTGCTGCTGATGATAGGGAAGTGCCATGTATCCTTTGATATATTCTGGTGGTGACTTGGTGACGGTGTAAACTGCATAAGTGACCGATTGTAATATTGTGAAAACCTAGGCATACACATAAACAAGAAAGACAAAATGATAATGTGCACAAAATAGGTAAAATCAAAAGTGGAGGAGTGTATATATGCAAAATGAATAAATACAATTTCATACCAGCCCATGGGAAGGCTGGGCGTGTGCTCGGCCGCGACGTCACATGGCCCGCCCAAGTTGGAGGCAGGAGGATTGGGCCGGTCATGTGACCGAGGGGCGGGCGCATGCGCAGACTTCGCCTCCAGACGCCCACCTTATCCATGATCAGCGTCCACCAGGTGAGCGCACAGCCATCCACTCTTTAATTACAAATATTTTTGTATATAAGGGCCACACCAGACTGAGAACCACATACCCCTGAGGAAGCCACCAGGCTCGGTGGCGGAACGCGTGGGGAGCCAGCCCCATCCACCCTTTACCCGGTGATATTTTTTCATTTACTCTGTCAGCATTTATGTACCATTTGACCTGTGCCTGACTCATATTCATGCATTATATTCTACTTGCATCGTTCTAGTCACGCACTGGCTTTGCCGGGCTACATAGGGGAGTTGGGATAGCAACCCTACGAGCTCATTTGGTTTTCAAACTATAGTGCCATAGCAACAAGTGTTTACATTGTTTTGCACATCATACTCTTTGCTGCTATATCGAGACATAGCACTTTACTGTGTTTTTTAATGCTTTTTATGGTTTGTTTACACATTGGGTGTATATGGTATCTCTTTGAAAAAAGAATTTTTATTCTTATTGTTATCACCATTGTGCTCTGTATCAGTACCTATAACACGTCCCTTCGTTTGGTTTTTATGACAATTTAAGGAGTATTCACTGTTTTAGGTAGTTTAAGTTACTGCATTAAATTAATGGAGTTGACTAAGACCAATGATAAAAATAGATATGTAACCGGAGGGCTGCTTTAGAAAATAAACTTGCACTTACTTCCAGGTCCCTCTAGGTGTCCCGCTTCAGTTCCCTTGTCCCTGTAACGGCCTGGAGAGACATCATGTTGGGATCCCGGAGGGAAGCTCGGAGGTAAGTACAAGTTTTTAAGCAGCCTTTCCCCGGCACATATCTATTTTCTCAGGGTCTTGACAAACCCCTTCAATTCAATGGTGGTTAAGGTTAAAATTATTGACTTGTTGCTCCCTTAGAAAATAATCAATTCAGGTTTTAACTTGCTATTCTGTGACTATACATGGCAGGATTTGATGATTGGGTGATAGATGTAAATACTAGGTCACAGAAACTCCACAAAGCATCAGATAACAGGAATCACATTCCCTGACATGTTGTCCCCACAAAGTACAGATGGGGGGGCAGTGGTGGAGAAGGCCTTCCTTCTGTTGTTTCTTGAATACATCTTGAAAAATGGCAGTGAAAATGAAAAAAATAAGTGAAAATAAGAAACACAAAAGACACAATAGCAAAACAACTGCTGATAACAAAACTCCAATGTCCATGTAATGGAAAACATTTTTTGGTTGTACACGTGGTCTTTATTTCACCTAGATGCACTCTAATTTCAGAAAATTATTACTTCTCGACATAATCCTGCTTGCTAAAATATTGTACATGGTGAACTATTGTTGCGTTTGATGATGATGATAACAGGGGTAAAACATGAGCGTGATCTTTGCTGTGCTACTAGAATATGCCCACCTGCAAGACCGTCTGGCCACAAGCTATCCCCAGTGGTGTGAGTTGAATGGCCAACTACACTGGACCCTGCAAAATTTACTCTCACTGAATAGAAAGATGAATACACCCACCATGTGAGCTTGGCAGCAAAAGGATTTACCCCAAGATACAGTAAACATGACTCCTGAAAGTTCAAATTTCAACAGAGAAATTATCTGGGTGCAATATTTTACCTTATGCTGTTGAGCAGTAAGAGGTATGCAGCAACAGCCAAAGATTATGAATAGCATTACCTGGGTAAACTAGCCCCAGGTATGGTAGTCATACTGGCCCCGAAAGGGAGAGGATATTATGTATTAAACCCTACAGGACTCAGCCTCTTTTGGCCTTAAGCACGCAGTCCCATTTTTCAAAAACTGCTGTGTCTCTATAAGTGGTTATTAAGCTTTGGAACACTATGAGATATTCAGGGGTTTGAGATGTTGTCTCGTGACACATTGTACTAAAGATTTATTTGGGATGAAATCTTTTGTGTTAGTTATGAAAAAAAACTAATTTAGAAAAAATTTGGAAAAATTCTTTATTTTCAACGTTTAATTCTCTACTTTTGATGCAGATAGTCATAGCACCCAAATCATTCATAACTTGCATTTCCCAAATGTCTGCTTTAGTTGGCATGGTTTTTAAGATTCCACATATTTTACTAGAATGTTATGAGGCTCAGAGAATTAGGGGCCATTTTTCAAATTTTTGTAAAGTCAACAAAACCCGTATTTAGATGGACCTGCTAACTTCTAATTGACACTGAGAGGGCTAAATAATAGCAAGACTCGTAAATTACCCCATTATGAAAATAATCCTTCGACGTATTAAAAACGACTTTAAGAAGTTCGTTAACCCTTTAGGTGTTTTATAGGGGTAAACACAAAATGGAGGTGCAGTCTACAAATTGTAATATTTTTTCACTATACACTCATTTTGGTGGAAAATAAACATTTACAATGGATTAAATGAAAAAAAGACTCCAAAAGTTTGATACCCTATTTCTCCCGAGTACAGCGATGGGCATAGAGGGATCAGATTGTATTGTCAGATGTACAGGCTGTCATTTTTTTTTTTTTATTGTGGACCTATATGGGCTTATTTCTTTGCCACATAAGATGCACTTCTCTGTACATAATTTTGCGGCATCTATAGCTAATTGGTGTGATTTTATTAATTTTTGTTGGTTGAGGAAATGAAAATCATCAATTTTTAGGAAAATTTTATGTGTTTTTTTTGGCGTTAACCACCCATAAAAATGTCGCCACGATTATGAAAAAATACCTCATTTATAAGATTTTTATTTTATCCCATTTTTACTGAATAAGAAGTAATTTGGCAAAAATGTTGTTAAATTTAGCTCATCGTCTTTATATGCATAACTTGTATTTTTCACCTCACAAATCTGGTTAAGGACTTATTTTTGCGAGAAGATTGTTCTTTTTAGGGTCTTATTTTAGAGTGCATAACTTTTTGTTAAAAAAACTTTTTAGAACATTTTTTTATAGGGTATTAATTAAAAATTATCTTTTTTTGGAGCATTTTTTTTGAGGTTTTTTTTTACGGGGTCAATTTGCGGATCTAATAATGATTCTGATTATTATGCAGATTGGTACAGATGCAGGGATACCAAATATGTGGGGGTTTGTGTATTTATTCAATTAAATTTTGTCATTTTTGCACACCATTAGGAGATGAAGCGAGCACTAAAAAGCTTCGGTGTGCTCGTTATCGAGACAAACTTTTCCCGATGCTCGAGTGCTCGTCTCGAATAACGAACCCCATTGAAGTCAATGGGAGACTTGAGCATTTTTCAAGGGGACCAGGGTCTGCACAGGGAAGCTTGGCAAACACCTGGAAACCTCATAAAGGATGAAACACACCGGAAATGGACAGGAAACAGCAGGGGCAGCATGCATGGATGCCTCTGAGGCTGCTTAAGTCGTACCATTATGCCAAAATTATGGTCAACAGCATGGCGATGACAGAGTGACGATGAATGAGGCTAGATAGCATCTAAAACATCCAATAATTGACCCTGACACTATAGAAGATGGCATGTAGAGGTAGCGGCAGCAGAGGCAGGCTAGAGAGTGGCATGGCGAATCCCCAAATGGACTCAGCCTTCAAACCAATTTAAAAAATTCCTTTTGGCGAGGATAACGTGTAGCACTGATGTAACAGTATTTTGCCTGGTTAAGGAGAGGGCAGAGAGAAACCAAAAGAGGAGAGCAAGAAGCGTTGAAATGATTTCCTATGTGAAAAAAGGTTGCGGTTATTTAGGCGATAATACAGCATGATGGCTACATAGTGGCAAGTTCCATAACGTATCTGGTGAAACACCTGAAAAATGAGCCTGACACGTTCGTTTGATAAGGGGACGACATGTGGAGGCAAGCCATGGAGATGACTTCCATGATTAAGAGCGAACAGTATGGGGCATCCATAGCGCTGCTATGATTGCAACTTCAGGTCTCCAGCATGGCGGCGACGATGGGCCGAGTTCCATTATGTATCTGGTGAAACACCTGAAAATTCTGCCTGACACAGCTCGTTTGATAAGGGGATGATGAGCTGTATATCTCGCGCTCCAGCGTCTGGGGTATAGACAGTTGAAAGTTGCGCATGAAGACATTGGTGGATGCTGTGGAGGATCGTGGAGGCGATATGGACAGGAAACAGCAGGGGCAGTATGCATGGATGCCTCTGAGGCTGCCTAATCTTGGGATGGAGCTGGGGTCCACTGCCAGGTTTTCGCCTGTCCAAGCCCCTGTCTCTCGGCTCCTCCCCACCCAAAATGGGCCTGGGGCCAGAAGCGTTTACTTTGAAAAAAGTATAATTTTCAAGCAGGCGGGGCTACAAACAGCACTTCTAAGAACCCTTTGTATAAGATCAAGTGTAGTACTGTTCTTATAAGTAATTGGCTTGGTTATGGTTGGTGAGGGGAATGTAAGAGATGCGCAGTAGCGCTGAAATAATATCGGTAAATGATAAAAGTTTGCCAGTATATTTTGTGGATAACACAGCAGGGTGGCGACAAAGTTAACAAGTTTGAGTGGAAAGCCATGAAACAACCAAAATTCTGCCTGACACAGCTCGTTTGATAAGGGGATAATGTATGGAGGCAGTATATGGACAACTTTTGGAGGCAGCTATGGCGATGACGTGTGGAGGTAGCAATGGAACAACGTGTGGAGGCACCAAAAAGACGATGTGTGGAGGTTGCTATGGAGACATTTATTTGGATAGTGCCTGTATGGGCAGTCTAAAAAAGTTTTCAAACCAGAGGAGTAGGTAGGTGGTCCTCCAGAAAATTAAATAGATTGAGTGCCTGTGTGGGCACTCCCAAAATTGTTTAAAACAGAGGACCGGGTAGGGGCCCTCCAGAAAAATTAAATACATAGAGTACTATAGCTAGAGCCAGTTGGCCCTGGCAAAAAAAAGCCAGTTTCCTCTGCTTAGTATAAAAGAGGAGAGAGAAGGAGGAAAATAGGAGGAGGAGTGCCTACATTATTCAGGTGAGCTTCTTTCCTGGTGGAGAATGGAAATCGAGAATCCAGGCTTTTTCATCTTGATAAGCGTCAGCCGTCAGCACTGTCAGTCGACAGGCGTGTACGCTTATCGGTGATGATGCCACCAGCTGCACTGAAAACCCGCTCGGACAACACGCTAAGCGCAGGGCAGGCAAGAACCTCCAAGGGTACAGCGCCGTTCGTGCACATGTCCAGCCTAGCATGAAGTAATCGGGGCGCAGCGCAAGACCACTATACACTCTTCTCTCAGACACTCCAAATTATTTGAGTATGCGTGCACGTTTTTAGTAAGAGAAGACAGACTCGATTTTGTTTAGTCTTAGCCCTACTCTTTACTCGCCATTCAGAAAAGAGAACTGAACTGTCCTTTATTTCCTGATACACAACTTTTTAAAATTCATACAAAAACGCGTGGTTACATACATTAGAATCATTACAATGTTGATAGCTATGCATATATGTCGGCCCCCGACCCTGCTGATTGGTTCCTCAAACTAAGCCTTGGTTGCTATGACAGGGGAATTTCCAGTCACCGTTGTCTACAGTAAATCGACTGCTAGTCTGGATGTGATGCTATTCTTAAAAACATCTGCTTTTTGATCATAAGACTTGAGTATTGCTGACAGTTGCATGTCTGGTAAAAAACTGGTTTAAGGGAAAAGCTCTGTATTTCATAACAACGAGACAGATAGCAAAAATATCGGGCAAAGGGCCATGTTTACAATCATAAGCATATTAATTATATGGAACATAATCATTACTTTGACCCTACAATTCCCCCTAAATACTGAGCTTTTCCCTACACTTCTCTAGGGTTTATTTCACCTGTAGGCTGTCCATGTGGTGGGAGAGGGGAGGGATTGCTTCACTGAGTCTCAACCCAACAGGCCCTTGCGGTACTCAGGTTAATTCCAGCACTAACTAACTAACCTAATCAAAAAGCGATCCTGGAAACTACAGTCTAACTGCTGTGGTGGGGAAATATTTGAGGGGTTTGTAGTGATGCTATCCTGGAGTATCTACTGTATAACCTTAACCTTAAACCCCGCGTCAGCATGGGTTTAGGAGAGATCGGTCCTGTCAGACTAATTGATTGGTTTCTCTACGAGGAGGTAAGTTCAATACTGGATCTGGGGGACGCTATGGATGTTGTTTATCTGGACTTTTCAAGGCATTTGACACCGTGCCGCATAAAGGGTTGGTTATATAAAATGAGACTGTTGGGAATAGGAGAAAATCTGTGTATTTGGGTAAGTAATTGGCTTAGTGATAGAAAACAGAGGGTCGTCATTAATGGCACATTCTCAGATTGGGTTGACGTTCCAGTGGAGTGCCACAGGCTCAGTATTAGGGGCCTGTCAAGTTTCAATATTTGCAGATGAACAAGCTGTGTAAAGTATACAAGTAATTGATAAGTAAAAGGCAAACAACGGTTAAATAAGAAAACATAGCTGAATTAAAACATTAACTCTATAGCTGCTGAGTGGGCAAATACACCACCCCCACACACACTCCAGGACGGAGCTTAATGCGTTTTAGTTCTTTGCTCAAGATGGCCGGTAGAGGAATATATCACCAACAGTTCCCCTTTTGAGCTTTGCTGGCCTGTAATTCCATCCTGTGTGACCTCCTCAAACTCCAGGTACCCACAGGTAGGCTAAGCCCTTACCGCTGGACTTGTTAACTCTTCACCAGATCCCCAGAGGCCCCGTCACTCAGGGGTTACAGGTCTGCACACTCAAATCACATCACTGAGTTCCCCTAGTTCATAGGTTTGTAACAGGCAGCAGCATCCTCCGCTCGGGCACTTCTCCTGTCACAGTTCTTACACTCCTGGACGGCCATCTGGGACATGGTGGATTTGATGAGGGGGCCACACAACCCGGAATAAGTGACAAGAGCAAAATCACAATCCCCAATATCACCCCCACCTATAAGGAAACCTCCAATCCCCCCAACCACAAAGTGAATGACAAGTGTCCACCCCAGTAGTTTTTCTGTTGGTTCCTGGAAAGTCCTTAATCTTTTCACGAGAATAGGGGGCAATGTCATCAGGGATGTAACAAGCCACTCCCACCATCTACGACTCACCCTTCTCAGCAAGGGTCATGTCCCGAGTCATGCGGTCTGGGAAGCATCTCGATATAATCACCCAACTCTCGTTGATTACAAAAAAACAGTAACCCAACAAACATCTTTGCTCATCGCTATCTGGGGAATAATGGACTCGCAAGACCTGCCCATATCTGATTGTGGGCCTTGTACTCATCTGGGACCCACCCTTGGTGCTCCCGCTAATCTATATAAACGTTGTCATTAGGTGCTCTCTTAGACCTTCAGAATCCTTGGGATTCTCTATACCTTTTCTTATGTGTCCAATCAAACTTATCCCTGGGGATCACAAGGAAGGAATACACAAACATCCTGATCAGCCCTATAGATACAATAATACTCATGGTTGGGGTCCTGAGCATACAGTCCAGTCAGAAGAGACCAGCTGCAGAAAGATAAGTAAGTTTGCAATAGAAAGCGTGGCAGCATGCTGGCTTCCCTCCTGCTTCACAGACGTGGCACTGGTCAGAGGACTTGGAAAGGACCATCGTGCGAGGCTCCAGACCTCTTCTCTTGTGTGTGTCTTTACCACCACGTAGTCTCTGGGCTTCAGGTTATGCGTCCTGAGGTCTCTGTCTGGATCTGAAAAGGAACAGAAACACTTTTGCGGACCTTTTCAAGGCCTGCAACTGTGTGGCATATCCACCTGGTGTTCCGCCATCAGCTATAGGGTCTGTGGGGAGTAGAGGCTAGTCTGGGTGCAGAGCCAAAAAGTACTTCAAAGGGGAACAATCCCATCTTTCTGTTGGAGTGGTCCTAACTGAATGGTGGGCAGCAGGAAAGCACTCGCCCTGTTCTACACCAGGAGGGACAACGGTTTCAGGTCTTTACCTGTCCAGTGAAGGGTTGGTCGCGCGACTGGACTCTATGGTCTCTGGAAGTCCAAACCTGCAAAAATCTCACTCACCCACATTCGTTGGCATGCAGCTCTGGCAATAGCTTGGTCATGGCAGAAGTTTGGACACCTGAAAGGATCAATGCACACAGGCACGTATTCCAGTACCACTTTTTGGTAGCTGGATAAAATCCATCTGCGTCTTGGAAGGGATACAGCAGCCTTGGGTATACCTTCTGGGGGTCTTACCCCTTACCCGGTTGTGGCGGGCACAGACTATAACAGGCTTCACTAGTCTAGTACAGGGTGTAGTAATTCCCGGCAAACCACTTTGCTGTTTATGAGCACTAGCATGGCACATGTGGATCTGGTGGTGTCGTGGGCTACTGAACTACTGTCGAGTGCAGAGCTCTGGGCAGCACACCCTCTCCCTCTCCCGCATCCAAGTCCCATAGGCATCGGGTCCAGCTTTCCTCCACACTTCCTTCACTTCTGAGACTTGGGCCACCAGGACTGGAACACCGGGTGGATCAAACTTTTAGCTCAGAACTCACCCCTGAGACTCAGGACAGTCTATGGGCTCCATTGTGCCGTACCTTCGCCAGCCTGTCAGCCACATACTTCCTTGACTTGTGGATTTACAAATTGTGTGTGCTTTACTTTTACTATCCCACCTCTTTGGAAGTAAGAGAGCATCCATGAGCTCTTTAAACCAGCGTACCATGCCTTAAAAGGGGTCCTGCAGAGTGAGAAAATTCCCAGCCTTCCATATGGGTTCATAGTCAGTGTTTAGACGCCCAGAACTATACCTTGAGTATAGATATTTCCCTTTTACCTTCCACAGCTGTAGCGCTTCCCTGGAGTGCCGTCACTTTACCCCTGCGCTGACCTGTGGGAGGGAGTAGTTTGTTGTACTACCTCAATGTGCGCCATGACCACTGTATATCCAGCATAGAACAGTGCTGTCTTCTCTGACAGACCTGTGAGCCATCTATGAGAAAAACGCAAATCTGGGTTAATCAAGCCCATATCCCCCCCTTCTGATACTGAGATGGCGACAGATATGAAGGTTCAGAGCTGGGCTCTACCTTTGCTCAATGCTTGGGGCTGTACATGGGGAGACACTGTCAAGTAGTGGGTTTGCACTGTAACTGAGTGGTCTAGGGTCTTGGATCAACTCACTGGCCTTGCTGAGCAGATTGTGGCGGCAGCTATGACACATGAGGGGCGCCCCTCACAATGAGTCTAAACCGGGCCCTATAGTGGCCACTGAGGAGCGCCACCAGGTCTGGCTAAGACACCTGTGGCATGGACTGGATCCTCAGAGCAAAATAAAATAAAATGTCTGGTTCAGTGGGTGTGCCAGGGAACGGGGAGACAGGATGCGTTAGGACCAGCTAAGGATATGGAAGTGCATCAATTGCCTCCTGCCTAGGGCAAATGGGGAAGAGGCAATTCAGTTTATCAAGGGGAAACATCAGGTTGGAGGCAGCAGACCTTATCCAGCAGGCCCTGCAGAGTGGCCAGTCCTAGAAACATGTTTAAGAGGCATTAAGGGCCTCGGACATGGGCATATTCTGGACTTGCAGTATTCTTCCTCGTAGGTTATGCCGTGATGGAAGCAGTTGCCCTAGGAAGACACCTTCTCCTGGCGGTACTGGAGTTGGCTTGGCGAAACTTGCAACCTTCTGGAACAGGAACACATAAGGTCAAATAATGCATCTGGCAAACAAAAAAACAGTAGGTCCTCCGTTTACTGAAAAAGAGAAAATCCAGTAAAGGGGTAGGTCTGCCAGTTCTACTCCCTCTAGGGCCATGGGGCATTGGTGGGGCTTTTCCCCCTTGAGGGAGTCTGCACAGGTATATGGAATACTGGAACTGGTAAAGGCAAATAGGTCTGACATCTTCCTGGAGGGGCACAGAAAAGGAAAAACATTTGACAAATTCAATAACACGGATTAATAATTTGTCTCACTCCGGGAGGGACTGCTGCCAGTGTGGAGGACACTCATGGGCCAATTGGAGATAGATGGACTATCCTACATGTATCCGGCTGTTCTTCTGGGTCTTTTTCTTGACTGTGAATGGGTTAAAATCATACTGGGCTAGCAGGGGAGGGTTCGACAATGAGAGAAGTGCTGGGGGGATGTACTTGCTGACGTCCTCGTTAGTTACGCCCCCACCCCCCCCTTAGATATGGCCAACTCACTTAGTCACCTCAGTAATGTACTCCTCCCAGCAAGGAAGAACGCCCCCTGAGCTGGCTCGTCGGAATCGAAAACTTTTGTCAGTCATACTTGGAGTGGTCTGTGAAACTACAACACTGATCTCCGTTTCCCTCTGTCTTTCAGTCACAGTAGTTTATCAGTCTGGTAGAGCTGTCTCTAGTCGTTACCACTTGGTAAGAACCCATTACAAAACAGATGTACACTACACTCTCAGGTCTCCATTTACCGTTGGCGTCTCCCTTTATCTCATCACATATAGGATGCATAACCATCTATAAACTTCTAGCCAGACTCCAATGTCTCAGAGCAAAATACACTTAGTTGGTTTTTTAGTCATAAAAGGAATAAAAGTCAGTCATAGGCTCTGTAATACAGTGCGGGCTCGTTTGTTAGGTCTGCTTTGTGGGGAAACAACAGGAGGACTTCACATCATACTGTATTCTTGTATCACAAGCAAGTTCCCTCTGTCGCCCCCCCCTTGTGAAACTTGCACTTGCAAAGCACTGTCTGTTATCTCCTAAGCCACAGCACAGATGCTTACAAGGCCATTCTCAGACACAGATTGCCAGCAGCTATGGAGAAATTTAGCCATCAAGGAATAAATCTCTTTTTCTCTCAAATTCTCTCCACTTCAAAATCTCTGAAATGTTCGCCTGTCTCTTTTCAATGGGCACTCGATAGGATTCTGTCACTCTGTTGTGTCCGGTCTGTCAAAGCCAAGGGCTCTAAGTGTCTATTTGCACATCTGATCAAGTTTTTTTTTCCTTTTTTTTCTCTCACTGTACATTCATCAGATCTTAACACATCCCAAAACTTTCAACCTTCTACTACTATCAGCACAATGCTACCAGCCCTTGTCATCATATCGACTTGCACTTTTCCATCAGTCCTACTTAACTCAACAACCTTCTGTCTACTTACATCTTCCCTTATCTGCACTGAAACCTATTGCTAGCGCACTAGTGGTTCCCTCGATGAGAACGTTCTTTAATTCTAATTCTTCTAATTCTTATCATGTACTCTGCCCATTCGGGTTTTGAAACCACACACTTACAGGTCCACCCTTCCGGACGGGGTTGGCCGCCATTTTAGGGCTGTGGCTGGGTCATGGCACTGTCGCCATTTGGTTCCGCATTTTACATCTCATCAGAAAGTCTCACATATCCTATAGCACTTCTACTTTTGTTGAACCACCATCTCCCTGCACTTCTAACATCCTTCATCTTGCAATGCTCTGGCACTCTGTAGTGCGCCTGAGCGGTTCCATATGCCTTATCTTCTAACCACTCTATTGTGGTCAGAATTTGTTTCACACGTCCCTTGAGGGATATCAACATACTTGTAAACCTACACAATATAACATACTTTTTTCCTTCCCGTCTTTCACAAGCCTGACTGCAGTCTCTGCCCCCTATGGGAGTGTGTGCACTTCTTAAACCACAGCCCAACATCATGTTCCCAAACAAGGTACCACGTTGGTGTAGGTAACTCACTCGACGCAGGGGCCCCGGCTCACCGTTGGTGTCAGCAAATAACAAAATCTACACTAAAAAGAACCCTGACAAACAACCCGTTAGGCCACTCCAAAGCTGTGCTTCCCTCGGTACCCTTAGCCAGCAGGTCTCACTATGAGCCAATGCTATTTCCAGTTCTCTTAACTAGACCACCTTAATTCCTTCCCTTCCCTCCTCCCGATTAAAATAATAACAATCCCGGACACCGTATTTTTGAACTGAATACCAGTGTCCCCAGAACAGAGGATGTCCATCTGTACTCTATTCTTAGTCTGCAAACTTCCTCCCCAGCTTCTACATCAAGGGGGGAGGCAGAGACGCTATATGTCACAATGATGAAACCTTTTTACTTTCACTTTTCTTCCAGAGGTCTGACTCAGTGCCTGAGAGAATGAGGCGTGGTGAATTCCAGTGACACACCGTAGGGAAGTGTCACTATACATACATCAGTTCTGAACACACCAGCGATACGCGTAAAGAAAATGAGTCTCATCACTCAGCAATTAGCCCTTAGACCCGAAGAGTATCAGAAGCTACTAACTTATTCCACAACAATGATCACAGGGAAGTCCAACACATATAGAATATGTATTAACTTACCGTGAGATGCAGTGAGGCGCGGTCCCTATATTGGTGTGAACAAGCGTTGTCCTCCGTTCTCGGTCATGGGTCCTCGGGTGTAACGGTACAGCGGGGATGGTCTGTTCGGACGCACAGTTATCGGGGCAGTGCAAGACCGCCTATACACTCTTCTTCAGACCACTCCAAATTATGAGTATGCGTGCCACGTTTTTAGTAAGGAAGACAGACTCAGATTCTGTTTAGTCTTAGCCCATACACTTTACCTGCCATTAAGAAAAAGAGAACTGAACCGTCCTTTTTCCTGATACAACAACGTTTATATTCAATACAAAAGGCCGTGGTTACATACATTAGAACTCATTTACAATTGGTGATAGTAGCATATGTATGCGACCCCCGACCCTGCTGGTTGGTCCTCAAAAATAGCCTTGGTTGCTATGACAGGGGAATTTCCAGTAACCGTTGTCACAGTAAATCGACCGGCCTCTTTGATTGCTGATGATCGCATTCTAACAAACATCTGCTTTGTGATATAAGACTTGAGTTTTGCTGAAAGTTGCATGTCTGGTAAAAACTGGGTTAAAGGGAAAAGCTCTGTATTATAACAGACAGAGAAAAAATATAGGGCAAAGGGACATGTTTACAATCATAAAGCATAAAATTATTATGGACACATAATCATTTACTGTGTACCCTCACCAAATTCATATGGCAGTCACAAGAGTCCACCCACACGCAGAAGTCCCTCTGCGACTGCATTTCTTCTCATCTCCCCTATGCTCACTCTCTCTTTCAGAGGATTTCCTCCAACGGGGGACCCTACTTTCCATGGTGTCCTCACTCGTTTCCTTCCGTCCTTCCAACCTCCTCTTCTTCTGCCCTACACGCTGACACAGTGAAGGACTGAACATGGCCCCCTCTTGTGTTTCTCGGCCAACACCTTCTCCTCCCTTCCTCCTCATACATTCCTTTCTCTCTATCTCCCTTTCTTCATCTCGCTACTCACCTTGCCTTATGAGAAACAGACCTAGAGGAAGTGCTTGTGGGCTATCAACAGGGAAGCTTCTCCCCCGTCCTCTTGTGACGAGCGCCAGCTTTCCGACTTCATGCTTGACCAGAGAGTTTTTCAAAAGGCCCAGCATCGGGAGGGTGATGGTCTGATGATGGCGGCATCGCCACTGACCATCTGTGTTGACTCCTCAAAGTTACTCATCACCTACAGATATACAGAACAATCCACGGTCCCCACCTCCTCATTGTAGACTGGAAGGAGACTGACCTGATGACTGACTAGACTTACAGTTCTAGGTGGAAGTGAACATCTGGCACGTCATATCACTGCGGCTGAATCGTAACTCGGGATAACCTGGGCTTTAAGTTGAATTCACCATCGTGGGCACGTCGCACAAACACTCGGGGTTGATCGGGGCAAGTTGGGAGGCGGCGCTGTGCTGCCCTAGAGTGGACCGCATTCTGTGCGGACTTTCCGTAATATGAATGATGCCGCACAATCGCGCCGCAGAACAACCTTCGTGTAGCAAAAATAGACAATATGGGGTGTGTCTATGAGGAAACGCTGAGCTTGCAGAGTGTGTTGTTAGAGCCGCACCAGGATTACGGAGGTTGTCAACACTTACATGCCTGGTTTCAGTTCAGCGCGGGTGCCAAGCCACAGATCGTCTTGCGCCTTGAGCGCTTTGCTATAGCTTTGGCGCGCGGCGGTGGTGCCTTTAGCTCGCCTAAAGGGGGCATAATTGTAAAGCCTAAGTAGACGGTGCATGGCAAGCTGCTGCTCATGAGTGTTGCATAGTAGATGATGAGAAGTGTGATGGCCGCGCAGATGCCAGCGTACCGGGTGGTAATTCATTAGGAGGAGGAGGTGAGAGGGGTGGTAGGAAGGAGGAGCATAGTAGCCTTTGAGACCTGGAGACGAAGGGTACTTTGATACGCGGAGACAGATCGGAATGCACGGGCTGCGTCGCGCAGTCCGGCAGTTATAGAGCCAAAAGGGTCAGATCAGTAAGGTCCCCGTCTAGTAGCACACAATGTTGTAGACCCTGCACAATGTGCGCCATCAAGCGGAGTCGTAGATACATAGTGGCCCGCCACGTGCTCTGATCTGGCACTCAGTCCGTGTCCCATGAGTCCGGTGGAACCTGATGTCACCCCTAGAGACGCAGATTCGCCATTTGGGTTCAGGGCACGGCATGAGGTGTTGTCTGGTGGAACGTGCTTCTGCAGGGTGGGAACAGCACTGGGAAAAGCCTAGTGGCGGGATGCGCGGGAACCCGAACGACCGAGGGGGCATGGTGCTGCTCGCACCATGCCTCGGGTTTGCGACAAACGGCCGAGGTCGATCTACCGCGCAAGTGCCTACTGGGAGGGAGCATCACGACGCACGATCTCCACAGGTGAGAAAGCGGTTTGGGGGTACGCTAGTGGGAGCTAGTGTGATTGGGCGTGAGGGGTACGTCGTGAGGGTGGGGAGTTGCAAGAATCGTATATCCTCCTTTGCCATCCAGCGTCCTGGCGCGTTAATGGGAGGAGTACGTAGAAAGTGGGTCAGGATGGGACGGTGGAGGTAAAGCCGTGGAGGCTGGAAAGAGGGGGTTGCTTTCGAGAGGGAGACGGAGGTTGTTGCGCGACGGGGCTTAATGTGCGTGGAGGAAGGGCTGTGGACCGTGAGGCACAGAGAGGGACACAAGGGCGAGCGGGGAGAAAGGGGAGCGAAAACGGTGGGGGATGGCCGGAACCAGGGCGGCAGCGAGAGAAGTGGTGACGGGGTTGGGACATGGGCGCGCACGGAGTGCTGTGTGTGGGTGGGGTCTGTGCATACCGGATGGGTAGGAGTGCCTGCGCACAGGTTCAATGCGGGGTGGTAGTGGTAAGCTCAATGAGGGGGGTGATGGAAGGGCCGACGCGCATGCGTAGAGGTGATCGCGCCGGTGGTTGAGCAAAGGTTGCAACCACAGTCCGTCGGTCATCCTTGTGTTCTTTATAAGACCTCCAGAGCTTCTGAAATCTAGCCTCAGCACGGCGAGCTTGACTAGGTGAATGAAAACATTTGCGTGATGCGCGAGCTCGGCCTGCCTCTCCGTATGTCCCCACAACTGCCTTTTCCAACCTGTTCTGGTATAGGGACTCTCCTCATACTCAGAAGCACGTGTTCACCGGCCTCTCAACCCAGCTGGGGTCATTTACCTCATAATCCCCGATCCCTCAGGCTGCTCCCCCCTCGGACTGTCCTGCCCTGACAACAACTTCACCATGTTCTGACAACCGTGTCTCCTCATCATCCGACACTCTTACACACTTCTTCCACTACGTCATAATGTCATCATCACCCACAGACTGCGACCGGTGGAAACTGGGCATCAGAAAATAGTCGAGCAACGGAAAAGTGTTTGTGTGAGGTGGGAAGGGTTCCAGCACAACAGTTCCTCAGAGTATGCCGTTTTAAATGAAAAACCGCGAGTGTCACTGGAGTTGGTGGGCAAAGAGACAGGGGCGGGGGGAGAGACGGAAAGGAACCGGCCTGAGGTGGAGGGGGAGAGGGTGGCGAAGGAATAGGTGGCGGCCGTGAAATGTGTGTCGGCGGTGAACGGGCTGTAGCACCGCCAGGTGGAGAGGGGTGGAGTACTGCGATAGGGATACGGACCAACCTGGACTGGTGCGACAAAGTCCGGGAGGTCAGAGGACGCAGACTTATGTGTTCTGCTAACAGGGCTGTGTCCCCGCGGAAGAGATCAACCTCTCTCGACAACGTTACTGGGTACGGGCGGGCTAAATCCAGTGTCCTACTCCAGCCGCAGCGTGTTACCCCAGTGAGGAAAAGCGTTGGAGTAGACAGATGGAGGTGGAAACACTAAGGGGGGGGTGGTAGCACTGTGGATGGCGGCGATTCCCGCTGCTCCACTCCTGACGCACACGAGCCGGCGGGATGACGGCAGGAGGAGAGTGTCTCAACCCACCCGGGACACAAAGTAGACCCAACGGTCTTCTGGAGACCCCATGTGCAGGTTAGGGAACGAACCAGCGCCACCAAAGGGTCCACGCCCTCGTCCTATACCCACCAATGACGGAATCACTCGGGAGTTTGAGAAGACATCATTTGCAAAAAAATTAACCCGTCTCAGGTTTAATGATAGCATCACTGTATTGACGATGGGTAGTTGTTAGTAAGACACTACCATGAAGCGACACACGGGGATTGGGATTTTTTGCAATAGTGCTGATGACTGTTGGAGTCATAGAAAACAGAAGAATACCCCGTAGAAACAACCCATGAAATCAGACAGCACGAAGACTGTTGCCATAACTGTCCGAAATCCAAACCCCGTCACTGTAACGTGTCGGCCCCACTCCGGTGATTGGGTGCGATGATGTGGACTGGTGCAATAAGGAGCTAAAAGACACACACGGCGCCAGCGTCTCACTGCATATTACCATAGCCAAGTAGTAGGGTGAACGCTGCACTGGTACAGCAATTAATTGTGGCGCGGCCCTAGTCAGCCAGCCAGCAGCAAAGCACCAAAGAAGACAGAGCATACGGAAGAATGATAAACGAGGTACGTGTATCGCCCTAGATATCAGAAGTGGGGTTCTTTCCTGATGGGTATATTTTATAAGCCTAACGCAACCTCGAGAAGGCAGCACTGCTTTGCCAGATCTACTTGAGTTATAAAAACGACAAATTAGAACAAGGGGGAGATGATATAACATCAAAATTAAATGTAAGAAGAACCTAGTGCCATACGATTCGTAACCTCCCAAAGACATCACTGACTAAAACAACGGTCCGCACCACATTGGTGTTTGGAGGGTGGTGGAGTTGGAATATTGGACTGTCACTAGAGCTGAAAACAAACCGGACGGCTGTCTCAAGAGGTGACAAGGCAAGCCAACCTGCGGAATCGCTCAAAAGTATGGTTGAATAATGGCCGTCCGTACGCAATACTAATGGCAGCAAGAGGCCAGCCACAAGACACACAAAAAAGAAAAGTTAGAGGATATAACGGTTATATGTCGCACGTGAAGAACGGGGGCTGTTGGGATGTCTAGTAGCAGTCACGTCAGCTGCTCCTAAATACACAAGTATGTCGACGTACAATGTCTAGAACAACCCTAACCGCTTTGGCGCCACAGGTGCAGCCGTCGGCGGGCAAGCTATTCTAAGTCCGGATCTCGAAGCGCAGTCCTAGAGAAACAGAGAATGATCCGAAGCAGACTGCGGGACAGGGGCTGTAGCGTGCGTAGGTCCCATGGAGTCGACGTGCTCAGGCAGACCGGGGAGGCCCGTCCAATCGACTGCCTACTTATAGAGTGCAATGAAGCGGTACCCAAGTCATGCTGGGTGGAGTGCGCCGAGTCTCCGCGTGGTGCTTGCTGATTGGCTGTTTCAGTGCCGCGCAAGAAAATGCAATTGGGCGGGTAGAGATGCCATTTTGCTCGAGCCGGCGACATTACGCTCGTGGAGCAGCAATGAGCAAGTAGTTTAGCGTGACGCTAATGCTTCGACCGAGACTAAGCCTCGGACAAGAGTATGTCGCACTCATGTCTCTAGACAAGATGTAGTATCTGGTAGAGGCCATGACTGTAGAAGTCAGTGCACTGGTATTGGCCGATAATGATAATCAACACCAGCAGGCATCTTCAACTGGTCGAGAGATCAATGTTCGCGCACAAGCCAAGGTTTAAATGACAATTGACTGCTCAAGCTAGTCTCCCGACACCTGTTCAAAGGACATGTTTATACTAATTTTCCCTGAGAGAAAGATAAGCATGGCTCCAGACCAAAGATATAGAAACTAAAGATGAAGGACAGATGGATATCTCATTAATGTTAAAGGAATTAGCTGACGGCGAGGCAAAAGTTACATAAATGAAGTTTGAATCTGACCGCGTTTAACGTGGACCGGTTGCCCCGGCGTGAACCTTGGCTAATACTTAAAAAAAATGGCGGACAGCACATTGTTGGGATCGTTAACGCAAGGCGAGCAGGTGGCGTCCAAAACCAGTGTGATCTCGCTTAACAGAGACGGAGGGAGACGGGCAATACAAGGGTAGGGGATCTCTCATTTCTATTTACTTGCAGCCCAACGTTGTCTCCCATGTGGTCAGGCACAGCAGAGTAGCTCGGGGACCACATGTGCCGGTATGGTTGGTAAGGTGGGTTATGTGAGAGAGTACAGCGTAATCTGTACACAGTGGCTTGATGATGACGAGGGGCGGACGTCAGGTGAATACATGTGTGTAAGGAGAGCCATAACAGGTGTACTAAAAACTCTTGTCTAGAGCCCGAAGGCTAGAGAGTCGTAAGTAGAAAAAACACAAACAAAATTATATTATATATATTGTTGTCATGAAGTGGGGGGTAGGGAGGGCCCATTCTAAAGCTCTTCTATGAGGGCCCTGTCTCTCCTAGTTACGCCCCTGAGACCATGTCTTGTTTGATAATTGCCGACCCTGCGCACTCACGGAAGATTGCACATGGTACAGACTGCACTAATTTAGATAATCTGAGTCAATTGCGGGGTTGTCAAGACTAAGAAACCTCACTTTTCGGCATGAGCGCGAAAAGAGAAGTAAAAACGGAGTTAGGGCACACAGCCGGCGTAACGAAGGAGAGAGAGGGATGCAACCTGCGGGGTGTGAGCGACAAGCAAACCTTAAGTGTTTAAGTTACTTTATTTGGTTCTTCAACACTCACATCCATATGTAAAATGGAAAATATTATATGTGTGTCTTTTATCATCCAGGTAAGATATTCCAATACAAGAAGGAAATAGTATAAACGACTGAAAATAGTCATTTAGATAATGGAGACATCAAAATTCCTGAATGAAAACAGCAATTATTCTATGGAAAGAAAAAAAGTTCTGATGGGAATTGATTTGAATAGAGATGAGCAAAATTACTAGTCCGAGCTTGATGCTCGTGCTTCGAGCATTAGCGTACTCGAAACTGCCGTTTTGTTCGGAAGAATACTTTGCCACACCGCTCGAGAAAGAAAATGGCTATCGTTTGTTGCTTTTTGGCGGCCAGAATACAGAGCCAATCACAAGCCAGGAACTCTGAACTCCACCCAGCATTGACGTGGACCCTTACACGTGATAGCGTGGTTGGTTGGCATGATCAGGTGCCCTGGAATAGACTAGCCCTGCCCGCGCTGTGCTGGTCAGGGAAAGCGTTAGGGTGTTCAATTAGAATAGTGATTAGGGCGGAATGAATTGACAAACGAACCAACAGCCTGCTCTAGGCTACAATAACGTTTATACACTTTTTTTTGTTGATTGTGGTGGCTTGCTGGCATCGTAGTGCAGCGGACCATATTGTGAGGAATTTGCAGGGGAGCTGTTACCGTTGTGTTTTAGCTCTTAGTGACAACATATCCACCTTCAAACACCAAAGTGGGACAATTTATTAGGGGTTTGATTAGAATTAGGCAGGATGTCGCTGATTTATTTTTTTTTTTACCTTGATTTCATTTATAGGCAACTCATCTTGCAAAGCAGTGTGCTTGTCAGGGTAGGCTACAAAATAGACCATAGGAGAACCCCAACGGCTTAAAAGTAGGGCCTTACAATGCGTTATATTTTCCTTTTTTGTTTGCTTGTGGCTGGGCTTTGCTGCATAGTAGTGCGCTCGTACCATTTGTGAGGGAATTTGGGAGACCGGCGGACCGTTGTGTGTTTAGCTCTTAGTGACACACATATACACTCAAACACCGATAGTAACGTGGGACAATGATTAGGGGTTATTAGAATTAGGCCAGAGCTGCTGATTTAGTTTTTTTTTAACCTTTATTTCATTTTATAGCTCCTCAAGTCATCAGGCACAGTACAATCTGGTGTGTGCTGTAAGGGTAGGTTAGAAACTAGCCATAGCAATAGCGATAGAGATCGTTTTGTTAAAAAAATAAAAAAATAAAACTAAACACAAAAAAAAAAAAATTAAAATTCACTTTAATTTGGGAAAATGTTGAACCCGAGGGCTAGGGTATAGGACAAGGGCGCCTGTGAACGGGGCGTCCAAAAAAAAAATACCTCTGCAGGGGTCAGAGGACCGTGGTCATGGGGGAGGTTGAGACCACTGCTGATGAGGGAGCAGGGACGCCGCAGGCTACACTCATAGGTTCATCCATTGTCTCAAGTTACGGGGGACTCGTGGTAGAGCATGTGAGCCAGAAACAGTACGAAGAGCGGTGAGTCGTGGATGCCGACAAGCTTTAGCCATTAGTCCACCAGTTAGTCTTCACGCAAGTCCACCCATGTCACCGAAATCAGCACTCCTCCAGCTCCTCCACATCCGCCTCCTTTCCCCCAGCGTAGGTAGGGCCCTCTCCAAGAAAATTTGGCATTTGACACCGGCATGATCTTTAGGAAACTGTTTTCTGGACCCTTCCACAGTCACAAACCACTGTCCGCGTGCAGCTGAGCATTTTCCGATGCCAGGTTTTCCACCAGTCGCAGTATGTGGGGATGATTGACATTGTGACGAGTGGAAGAAGTGTGTAAGAGTTGTCGGACGATGAGGGACACGGTGTCAGACAGTGGTGAAGTTGTTTAGGGCAGGAAGGGCCAGGGGGGATGCAGACTGAGGACGGAGGATGATGGGTGACAGACCAAGCTGGGTGATAGGCCAGGTGAACCAGTGCGTCTCAGACGGAGGAGAGTCCTATAGCAGAACAGGTTGGAAGAGGCAGTGGTGGGGCCAGACGAGGAGGCAGGGCCAGAGTGGTGCAGCAGCCGCCAAATGTTGCCGTAGTCAAGATAACGTTGCTAGGGCTAGATTTTCAGAGTCTGGAGGTCTTTAAAGAAACACCGGAGATAGATGGCGACGGACGTGGTGTGCAACCTTTGCCAAACCCGGATCAGAGGGGTTCCACCAATACTAGCTAACTTAAACCGGATGGCAGGATATGAATGTAAACACCCACTCAATGGCACCAAGCTGTTCCAACCGCCGGCCGGGCACACCACTGCCCTTCCCATGTGTCATCTGCTAGTCAGCCACGCTGACCGGACTCACGGTCCCGAAAACACCCCAGTCGATCCCGGTGGCGACACCCATTTTCGCCCCACGATCCTCCACAGCATCCACCAGCGTTCAGTCTCCATACCCAGACGCTGGAGACGCAAAAGGAAGTTAGAGCGAACCCACCCACCACGCCCAAGCCCTCAAAGCACATCTCCAGTCTTGCTTAGCTGGAGATTCTGCCTATAGGATGGTAGAGAACGAGGCCTTTCGAAAACAATCACTGGCACACGGCGGAGCCGACCGAGGGTATTTAGTACCAGGTGCCACTACTTTTCACCAGAATCTAAAGTGTCCGCGGACCCAGGCCACTGCAACAAAGACACGATGTCAGAGAACATCATCACCATGACCCCGTGACACCAACGGCCGTTTTCTGGACAAGTCCACCTGATCCCGGACACTGTAGGACGAAGTGCTGCGGGCAGGGGCCACTATTATCGCTGAGGCCCAAATGGGTTAAACTTGGGGGGCGGGACCGAGTTGACCATGGGGCCTGCTCCCTATACTGCCGACGAGGATTGCGGGGCCTACCTCGCGTCCAGGTCTCAAAGGGCCTACTTATGCCTCCTCCTCCTTCCCCACCCCTCCTCCACCTACTCCTCCTCCGAATTACCATCGTGGGCATGGCGCCTACAGTCGGTTTTGTTAGATTCTAGGCACAGCAGCAGCCAGCGCCATCGCTAAGCAAAGAGGCGGTGCTCAAACTGCTGAGCATAGGCGATAAAATAAAGCACACCGCCCAGAGCATGTAAGGGCATCATGGGCAGAATTATCTGGGGCTGTGGCACCGCTGACCTGAAGCCAGGCATGTTGGTGTGACAGCGGCCGTAACATGGTGGCGGCTCTGCAAAGCGGCAGACTGACAATGTGCAATGCCTGGCCCATTGTGAAATCTCATAGTCAGCGTTTCCTCAAGAAAATACCCACAATCTGCTGATTGCTCACAAAGGATGCGCCGCATCTGTGCGCATTTCAGGAAGTCAGCACAGATGATGCCAACTCTCAGGGCAGCGCAGCGCCGACTCCAAATGTCCGACTGTTGTGGACGTGCCCACGAGGTGGAATTCAACATTAAAACCATGTTATCAGAGTTTACCAGCAGCGCCGAGCGATTGTAGACTGCAGATGTCAACTGCCACCAGAAACTGGTAAGTCAGGTCATGTCAGCTCCTCACGTTCTACAATGAGGTAGTGGACGTGGATGTCTGATTATCTGTCAG
Organism: Engystomops pustulosus; assembly: GCA_019512145.1. Lineage (NCBI taxonomy): Eukaryota > Metazoa > Chordata > Amphibia > Anura > Leptodactylidae > Engystomops > Engystomops pustulosus. The sequence continues at coordinate 1,502,661 of WNYA01000014.1, forward strand.
GTGATGGAGTAACTTGAGGGGTCAACACACGATGGTCAGTGGCGGATTCCGCCATCATCAGCCTCACCATCCCGCTGCTTGCCTGTTAAAAATCTATGTGTTCAGAATTGATGAGTCGGAAGCTGGCGCTCGTCACAGAGAAGGGGAGAAGATTACCTTGTGATAGCCAAAGCACCCTCAGGTCTGTTTCTCAGCGCATATCGGGAGGAGGTGGAGGCGGATGAGGAGGAAGAGGAGGAGGAAGTGCGGAGACAGAAGAGGTGAACCATGTTCCAGTCCTTCAATGTTCAGGCGTGTATGGGCAGAAGAAGAGTAGTTGGAGGAGTTGGAGGAGGAGGAAAGGAAATGGCAGTCAGGCCAGTGAGGGGAGTGATGAATTCATTGCGCGTTGGGACTCTGGCGCATATGCAGATTCATGCTCGGCTTTGCTATCCGTGACCTCGCGTTCAAAGATTTATTCCAGCACGAGACTGGGTGTTCATTCCTGGACCCGAAGGGGTACAAGCAAAATCTTTCCACTCTCATCCTGGAGAGGAAAGAGGTGTGGAGATGCATGATACCAGCAGGCCCGGTGCACAAGCGAAAACAGATATTTCCCTTCTGACAGCGCTAGCGGCAGAGGGATACTTTGCGGACAAGCTAGGAGGGAGAGTAGGCGAGGCAGGCAGACTTTACCAGCAATGGCAGGGGTACGCTTTACAGGCCTTTGCCAGTTCTCTGTCACACCAGCAAGACAGCTGTCACCTGCCCCATCTCGGCAGAGTAGGGCGATCTATACAAGAAATATGGTGAGGGAATACTAGCCTAAACCATACAATCGTCCTAAATGATCACACAGCTCCCTACAACTACTGGGTTTCCCCCCCCCCCCCCCCCCAAAGCGGGACTATGTGCAACGATACTGGCGCTGTAAGCCTTGGGGGTCTTGACTGACTGCCGGCTTGCATGTGTACGAGAGGTTTTCATGCAGTGGTAGGCATCATCACGATAAGCGTACACGCTGTCGACTGAGCAGCGTGACAGTGCTGAGCTATCAAAGCTGATATAAGCTGGATTTCTCCGCATTTTCATTCTCCACCAGGTGAAAGAAGCTCAACCTGAATAATTATGCAATGCATGGATTGGCCTTGACGGGCTTAATCGTACCCATTATGCCATAAATATGGTCAACAGATGGCGATGGACAGTATTCGGCCCCTCCTTTTTACCCTGATTATGAGGCTAGATAGCATCTACAACTATCAATAAATGACCTGGCACTAGTAGAAGATGATAGAGAGGAGCGGCCCGCAAGGAGGCAGAGCTAGAGAGTGGCATGGCGACATACCCCAAATGGACTCAGCCTTCAAACCAATTTAAAAAATTCTTTTGGCGAGGATAACGTGTAGCACTGTATGTAACAGTATTTTGCCTGGTTAAGGCGGCAGAGAGAAACCAAAAGAGGAGAGCAAGAGGTTGAAATGATTTCCTATGTGAAAAAAAGTGGACGGTAAATTTAGCGATAATACAGCATGATGGCTACATAGTGGCCAAGTTCACAACGTACTTGGTGAAACACCTGAAAATGAGACCGAACAAGCTCGTTTGATAAGGGGACGCATGTGGAGGCGCCATGGAGATGACTTCCATGATTAAGAGCGACAGTGTGGGGCATCCATAGCGCTGTATGATTGCACTTCCAGGTCTCCAGCATGGCGGCGACAGATGGGCGAGTTCCATATGTATTGGTGAAACCCTGAAATTTCTGCCTGACACAGCTCGTTTGATAAGGGGATGATGAGCTGTATATCCTCTCGCGCCCAGCGTCTGGGGTATAGACAGTTGAAGTTGCGCATGAAGACATTGGTGGATGCTGTGGAGGAGTCGTGGAGGCGATATGACAGGAAAACAGGGGCGGTATGCATGGATGCCTCTGAGGCTGCTAATCTTGGGATGGAGCTGGGGGTCCACTGCCAGTTTTCGCCTGTCCAAGCCCTGTCTCTCGGCTCTCCCCACCCAAAATGGGCCTGGGGCCAGAAGCGTTTACTTTGAAAAAAGTATTAATTTTCAAAGATGCTCGAGTGCTCGTCTCGAATAACGAACCCCATTGAAGTCAATGGGAGACTTGAGCATTTTTCAAGGGGACCAAGGGTCTGCACAGGGAAGCTTGGCCAAACACCTGGAAACCTCAGAAAAGGATGGAAACACCACGGAAATGGACAGGAAACAGCAGGGGCAGCATGCATGGATGCCTCTGAGGCTGCTTAATCGTACCATTATGCCAAAATTATGGTCAACAGCATGGCGATGACAGAGTGACCGAATGAGGCTAGATAGCATCTAAAACATCCAATAATTGACCCTGACACTATAGAAGATGGCATGCAGAGGTAGCGGCAGCAGAGGCAGGCTAGAGAGTGGCATGGCGACATACCCCAAATGGACTCAGCCTTCAAACCAATTTAGGCGAGGATAACGTGTAGCACTGTATGTAACAGTATTTTGCCTGGTTAAGGCGGCAGAGAGAAACCAAAGGAGGAGAGCAAGAAGCGTTGAAATGATTTCCTATGTGAAAAAAAGGTTGACGGTATATTTAGTCGATAATACAGCATGGTGGCTACATAGTGGCCAAGTTCCATAACGTATCTGGTGAAACACCTGAAAAATGAGCCTGACACAGCTCGTTTGATAAGGGGACGACATGTGGAGGCAGCCATGGAGATGACTTCCATGATTAAGAGCGACAGTATGGGGCATCCATAGCGCTGCTATGATTGCAACTTCAGGTCTCCAGCATGGCGGCGACAGATGGGCCGAGTTCCATTATGTATCTGGTGAAACACCTGAAAATTCTGCCTGACACAGCTCGTTTGATAAGGGGATGATGAGCTGTATATCCTCTCGCGCTCCAGCGTCTGGGGTATAGACAGTTGAAAGTTGCGCATGAAGACATTGGTGGATGCTGTGGAGGATCGTGGAGGCGATATGGACAGGAAACAGCAGGGGCAGTATGCATGGATGCCTCTGAGGCTGCCTAATCTTGGGATGGAGCTGGGGGTCCACTGCCAGGTTTTCGCCTGTCCAAGCCCCTGTCTCTCGGCTCCTCCCCACCCAAAATGGGCCTGGGGGCCAGAAGCGTTTACTTTGAAAAAAGTATAATTTTCAAAGCAGGCGGGGGCTACAAACAGCACTTCTAAGAACCTTTTGTATAAGATCAAGTGTAGTACTGTTCTTATAAGTAATTGGCTTGGTTATGGTTGGTGAGGGGAATGTAAAGAGATGCGCAAGTAGCGCTGAAATAATATCGGTAAATGATAAAAGTTTGCCAGTATATTTTGTGGATAACACAGCAGGGTGGCGACAAAGTTAACAAGTTTGATGTGGAAGCCATGAAAACAACCCAAAATTCTGCCTGACACAGCTCGTTTGATAAGGGGATAATGTATGGAGGCAGCTATATGGACAACTTTTGGAGGCAGCTATGGCGATGACGTGTGGAGGTAGCAATGGAGACAACGTGTGGAGGCACCAAAAAAGACGATGTGTGGAGGTTGCTATGGAGACAATTTAATTTGGATAGTGCCTGTATGGGGCAGTCTAAAAAAGTTTTCAAACCAGAGGAGTAGGTAGGTGGTCCTCCAGAAAAATTAAATAGATTGAGTGCCTGTATGTGGCACTCCCAAAAATTGTTTAAAACAGAGGACCGGGTAGGTGGCCCTCCAGAAAAATTAAATACATAGAGTACTATAGCTAGAGCCAGTTGGCCCTGGCAAAAAATAGCCAGTTTCCTCTGCTTTAGTATACAAAGAGGAGGAGAAGGAGGAAAATGAGGAGGAGGAGTGCATACATTATTCAGGTTGAGCTTCTTTCACCTGGTGGAGAATGGAAATCCTGAGAAATCCAGGCTTTATTCATCTTGATAAGCGTCAGCCTGTCAGCACTGTCAGTCGACAGGCGTGTACGCTTATCGGTGATGATGCCACCAGCTGCACTGAAAACCCGCTCGGACAACACGCTAGCGGCAGGGCAGGCAAGAACCTCCAAGAAAGCCTGGATTTCTCAGGATTTCCATTCTCCACCAGGTTGAGCTTCTTTCACCTGGTGGAGAATGGAAATCCTGAGAAATCCAGGCTTTATTCATCTTGATAAGCGTCAGCCTGTCAGCACTGTCAGTCGACAGGCGTGTACGCTTATCGGTGATGATGCCACCAGCTGCACTGAAAACCCGCTCGGACAACACGCTAGCGGCAGGGCAGGCAAGAACCTCCAAGGCGTACAGCGCCAGTTCGTGCCACATGTCCAGCCTAGCATGAAGTTATCGGGGCAGCGCAAGACCACCTATACACTCTTCTCTCAGACACTCCAAATTATTTGAGTATGCGTGCACGTTTTTAGTAAGAGAAGACAGACTCAGATTAAAATCCAAAAAAAAAATGGTAATTGGAAATACACAAATTATTAAAAGGTCCTCCTAAAAAAAAATATACAACAGCGCCCGGATTAATTTGGTAAAACCTTGAATAGATAATGGCCTCTCCGTGTTCCCTACCCTCCCTCCCATACCTTTTCCTGGCGCGCCCAAAGAAGTGCTTCCCCTCCACACGGTCCGTCCCTTCTTTGCCGACAGTCCGGTTTTTTGTGAATTGTTTATGTCCCATATCGGCCAGGTCTTTTCTGATTTAAACATGCTGGTTCCTCAAAGTGCTGTGTTGAAGGCGATCGGTGGTTGTTAGGTTATTGATGCAGACATTCGTGGAACTTTACTGTGTCGTCTTGAAAGAGTCCGTGCTGTTGGTGCCTGCTTATGATAGGGAAGTGCCATGTATCCCTTTGATATTTCTGGTGGTGACGTGGTGACGGTGTTAAACTCATAAATGACCGATGGTATATGTGAAAACCTAGGCCATATACACATAAACAGAACGACACAAATATAATGTGCACAAATAGGTAAATTCAAAAGTGGAGGAAGTGTATATATGCAATGAATAAATACAATTTCATACCAGCCTGGGAAGGCTGGGCGTGTGCTCTGGGAACCGCGACGTCACATGTCCCGCCCAAGTTGAGTGCAGGAGGATTGGGCCCGTCATGTGCCGAGGCGGGACGCATTCGTCAGACTTCGCCTCAGACGCCCACCTTATCCAGGATCAGCGTTCCACCAGGTGAGCGCACAGCCATCCCCTCTTTAATTACCAAATATTTTTGTATAAGGGCCACACCAGACTGAGACCACATACCCCTGAGGGAACCACCAGGCTCGTGGCGGAACGCGTGGGGAGCCACCCATCCACCCTTACCCGGGATAATTTTGTTCATGTACTCTGTAGCATTTATTACCATTTTTGACCTGTGCCAGCTGATCTCATATTCCTCATTTATTACTACTTGCAGTCGTTCTAGTCAGACTGGCTTTGCGCGGCCTACATAGGTGGAGTTGTGGATGACAACCACGAGCTCATTTGTTCTCATCAAACTCATAGTTGCCTATAGCAACAAGTGTTTAACATGTTTGCACATCAGTACCTTTGCTGCTATAGTCGAGACATACACTTTACTGTGTCTTTTTAATCTCTTTTAGGGTTTGGTTTACACATTGGTGTAATGTGTATCTCATTTGACAAAAAAGAATTTTTTTCATATATTAGTTATCACCATTTGCTCTGTATCAGTACCCTATCAACACGTTCCCTTCGTTTGGGTTTTATGCAATTAAGGAGTATAGTCACTGTTTAGGTAGATTTAGTTACTGCATTAACATGAATGGGGGGGAGTTGACTAAGGACCAATATAAAAATAGATATGTAACCGGAGGGCTGCTTTAGAAAATAAACTGCACATTACTTCCAGTTCCTCTAGGTGCTCGCCGCTCATTTTTCCTTGTCCCTGTAACGGCCTGGAGAGACCCAGAACTCATGTTGGGAATCCCAGGGACAGCCGGAGGTAATACAAGTTTTTGTAAGCAGCCTTATCCCCGAGCACTATTCTATTTTTCCTCAGGGTCTTGACAACCCCTTCATTCAATGGGGTTAAGTTAAAATATTACTTGTTGTCTCCTTAGAAAACTAATCAATTCAGGTTTTAACTTGCTATTCTGTCGACTAACAAATGGCAGGTTGTGATTAGGGTGATAGATGTAACATCTAGGTCACAGAGTAACATCCAAAAGCATCAGAGTAACATGAATCCACCTTCCCTGACAGTGTACTGTCCCCACATAGTACTAGCATGGGGATGGGTGCATGATGGAGAAGTCCTTCCTTCTGTTGTTTCTTGAATACATCTTGAAAATGGCAGTTGAAAATGAAAAAAAAAGTGAAAATACAAAACACAAAAGACACAATAGCAAAGACAACTGCTGATAACAACAACTCCAATGTCCATGTAATGGAAAACATTTTTTGGGTTGTCACGTGGTCTTTTAGTTTCACCTAATGCACTCTTAATTTTCAGAAAATTATTACTTTCTTCCGACCATTAATCCTGCTTGCTAAAATATGTACATAGTGTTAACTATTGTTGCGTTTGATGATGATATAACAGGGGTAAAAACATGAGCGTGACATCTTTGCTGCTGCATACTATATATCGCCCACCTGCAAGACCAGTCTGGCCACAAGCTATCCCTCAGTGTGTGATTGTATTGAATGGCCAAACTAAACACTGGGACCCTGCAAAATTTACTCTACACGAACATTAGAAGATAATACACCCACATGTGAGCTGGCAAAGCAAAAGGATTTACCCCAAGAACAGTAAACATGACTCTGAGAAGTTCAAATTTCAACACAGAGAAATTATCTGGGTTGCATATTTTTACCTTATGCTGTTGAGCCGTAAGAGGTATGCAGCAGGCTAGCCAAAGATTATGAATACATCTATCCTGGGTAAACTAGCCCCAGGTATGGTAGTTCACTGGCCCCAGAAAGGGAGAGATATTATGGTATTAACCCTACAGGACTCAGCCTCTTTTGGGCCTTAAGCACCAGCCCGATTGTCAAAACTGGCTGTGTCTCTATAAGTGTTTATAGCTTTGGTACACTATGAGATATTCAGGGTTTCTAGATTGTTGTCTCGTGACACATGTACTAAAGATTTCATTTGGATGAAATCTTTTGTGTGTGTTATGAAAAAAAACTAATTTAGAAACAATTTGGAAAAATTCTTATTTGCAACGTTCTAACTTCTCTACTTTTGATGCATAGTCATGAGCACCCAAACATTCATAACTTGCATTTCCCGAAATGTCTGCTTTAGGTTTTTGGCATGGTTTTTAGAGATTCTCACATATTTTACTAGAATGTTATGAGGCTCAGATGAATGTAGGGCCCATTTTTCAAATTTTTGTTAAAGTCAACAAAACCCGTATTTAGGATGGACCTGCTCAACTTCTAATTGAATGAGAGGGCTAAATAATAGCAAGACCGTAAATTACCCCATGTTGAAAGATTAAATCTTCGGCGTATTAAAAAAAGACTTTAAAATTTCTAACCCTTTAGGTGTTTTATAGGGGTAAAACAAAAATGGAGGTGCAGTGCTAACAAATGTAATATTTTTTCACTATACACTCATTTTTGGTGGAAAATAAACATTTACAATGGATTAAATGCAAAAAAAAGACTCCATTAAAAGTTTGATACCCTATTTCTCCCGAGTACAGCGATGGGCAACCGAGTGGCTGGATCAGATTTGTATTGTCAGATTACACAGGCGTCATTTTTCTCTTTTTTATTGTGTGCCTATATGGGCTTATTTCTTTGTTGCTCACATAAGATGCCTCTCTGGTACATAATTTTGCGGCATCCTATAGCTACTTGGTGTGATTTTATTAATTCTTTGTTGGTTGAGGAAATGAAAATCATCATTTTTAGGAAAATTTTATTAGGTGTTTTTTTTGGCTGTTACCAGCATAAAAAATCGTCGCCACGATTATGAAAATAACCTCATTTATAGAGATTTTTTATTTTAAGTCCCTTTTTACTGAATAAACGTAATTTGGCAAAATGTTGTCTAATTTAGCTCATCGTCTTTACATATGCATACTTGTATTTTTCACCCTCACAAATTGGTTAAGGACTTATTTTTTGCGAGTAAGGATTGTTCTTTTTAGGGGTCTTATTTTAGAGTGCATAACTTTTTGTTAAAAAAACTTTTTAGAACATTTTTTATATATAGGGTATTAATAAAATTATCTTTTTTTGGAGCATTTTTTTTATGAGGTTTTTTTTTACGGGTCAATTTGCGGACTAATATTAGATTCTGGTATTGTTATGCATATTGGTACAAGATGCAGGATCCAAATATGGTGGGGTTTGGTTGAATTTTATTAAATTACATTTGTCATTTTGGCATCCCATTAGAGATGAGCGGCAGCTAAAAAGCTTCGGTGTGCTCGTTAGTTCGAGACAAACTTTTCCCGATGCTCGAGTGCTCGTCTCGAGTAACGAAACCCATTGAAGTCAAGGGGACTGGAGCCTTTTTCAAGGGGACCAAGGGTCTGCACAAGGAAGCTTGGCCAAACATCCTTGAAACCTCATAAAAGGATGGAACACCACGTAAATGGACAGGAAACAGCAGGGGCACGCATGCATGGATGCCTTGAGGCTGCTTAATCGTACCATTATGCCAAAATTTATGTCAACAGCTGGCGATGTACAGAGTGACCTGAATGTAGGCTAGATAGCAGCTAAACATCCAATAATTGACCCTGACACTATAGAAGATTGGCATTAGAGTTACGGCCCAGCAGAGGCAGGCTGAGAGTGGCATGGCGACATAACCCAATGGACTCAGCCTTCAACCAACTTTAAAAAATTCCTTTTGCGGAGGATAACGTGTAGCCCTGTAGGTAACAGTTATTTTGCCTGGATAAGGCGCAGAAGTCAGCGAGAAACCAAAAGAGGAAGAGCAGAAGCGTTGAATGATTTCCTATGTGTAAAAAAAGGTTGACTGGTATATTTATCGATAAGTTACAGCTGGAATGGCTACATAGATGGCAAGTTCCATATCGTTATGGTGAAACACCTGACAAATGAGCCTGACAAAGCTCGGTTGATAAGGTGGAACGACATGTGGAAGCAGCCTGGAGATGACTTCCATGATTAAGAGTCGCAGTATGGGGCATCCAGCGCTGCGATGATTGCAACTTCAGGTCTCCGCATGGACGGCGACAGATTGCCAGTTTCCATTATGTATCCTGGTGATAACACCTCTGAAAAATTCTGCCTGACCAGCTCGTTGATAGGGGGATGATAGCTGTATCTCTATCTCCGGCGCCCCGTCGGTACTAGACATTAAGTTGGCCATAAGACATTGGTGGATGATGATTAGGGATCTGGAGGCGATATGAAGGCCGAACCGCAGGGGCAGAGCATATGCATTGATGCCTCTTGGGCTGCCTAATCTTGGGATGGGAGCTGGGGGTCCACTGCAGGTTTTCGCTGTCCAACGCCCTGTCTCTCGGCTCCTCCCCACCCAGAAAGTGGGCCTGGGGCCAGAGCGTTTACTTTGAAAAAGTATATATCTTTCAAGCAGGCGGGGCTACAAACAGCACTTCTACGAACCTTTTGATTAAGATGAAGTGTAAGTACTGTTCTTATGGTAATTGGCTGGTTATGGTTGTGAGGGAATGTTAAAGAGCATGCGCAAGTAAGCGCTTGAATTACTATGGGTAAACTGGATAAAGTTTGCCAGTATATTTTTTGGATAACACAGCAGGATGGTGGCCGACAAAGTTGACAATTTGATGTGGCAAGTCCATTGTGAAAAACAACCCAAATCTGACTGACAACAGCGCGTTTGATAAGGGATAATGTACTGGAGGAAGCTATATGACACCTTTTGGAGGCATATCGGCGATGATCGTGTCGATTAGGTAGCAATGGAGAACCACGTTGGATGCAACAAAAAGACGATGTGTGAGGTCTGCTATGGAGACATTTAATTTGGATAGTGCATTGTAGGGGCAGTCTCCTAAAAAAATTTTCAAAACCGAGGAGTAGGGTAGGTGGTCTCCAGAAAACATTAATAGATATGAAGTGCCTGTATTGGCACTCCCAAAAATTTGTTTAAAACAGAGGACCGGGTAGGTGGCCCTCCCAGAAAAAGTTATAATAATAGAGTACTATGCAGAGCCGTTGGCTCCTGGGCAAAAACTAGCATCTTCCTCTGCTTTAGTATACAAAGAGGAGGGAAGAGGAGGAAAGATGAGGAGGAGATTGTGCATACATTAGTCGAGTTGAGTTCTTTTCACCTGGTGATAAGGGAAATGCCATGAGAATCCAGGGCTTTATTAATCTTGATAAGCGTCGCCTGTCAGACACTGTCATCGACAGGCGTGTACGCTTATCGGCTGATGATGCCACCAGCATGTCACTGAAAACCCGCCTAGCGGACAAACAACGCTATCGGCAGGGCATGGCAAGAAACCTCCACAGGCGTACGAGCGCCAGTGTCGTGCCAAATGTCCGCTAGCGATGAAGTTATCTGGGCACCGCAAGACAACCTATACACCTTCTCATCATACACTCAAATTTATCCAGAAAACAGTTCCTCAGAGTATGCCGGTTCAAATGCCAAATTTTGGTGGGAGGCGGCAGACTGGGGGGAAGGAGGCTGACGTGGAGGAGCTGGAGGAGTGCCGATTTCGGTGACATGGGTGGACTGCGTGGAAGACTGACTGGTGGACAAATGGCTAGAAGCATTGTCCGCAATCCACGACATCACCTCTTCGCACTGTTCTGGCCTCAACAGTGCTCTACCACGAGTCCCAGTAACTTGAGACATGATGAACCTAGGGAGTGTAAGGTAGCAAGTCCCCCTGCAAATTCCTCACAATATGGTACTAGCTGCACTACTAGTGCCAGCAAGCCCAGCCACAAGCAAATAATAAAAAAAAAAGTATAACGTTATTGTAGCCCTAAGAAGGGCTGTTGGGCAACCACTGCTATCGACGTGTAAGGGTACCACGTCATGCTGGGTGAAATGCAGAGTCTCCTGGCTTGTGATTGGCTCTGTTTCTGGCCGCCAAAAAGCAAAACGGCGGGAGATGCCATTTTCTCGAGCGGGCGAAGTATTCGTCCGAGCAACGAGCAGTTTCGAGTACGCTAATGCTCGAACGAGCATCAAGCTCGGACGAGTATGTTCGCTCATCTCTAGTAAATATGTACAGTTTTTGAAAAAAACATTAATTTATCCCAAATGACAATTTCAAAATTGAGCCTCCATTTTGTTTTAACCTCTGTAAACACTTAAAGGGTTAACACAGGGCCGTAACTACAGACTATGTAGCAGCTGCTTTGGAGTTTTCGAGCATTGCGTACTGAAACTCTGCTCGTTGCTCGACGAATACTTCGCCCGCTCGAGAAATTGCCCTCTCCCGCCGTTTTGCTTTGTTGGGCGCCAGAAAACAAGCCAATCACAAGCCAAGATGACTCTGCACTCCACCCCAGCTGACGTGGTACCCTACACGTCGATAGCCTGGTTGGCTGGCCAGATCAGTGTGACACTGGGATAGACTAGCTGCTGCCCGCCGTGCTCGGATATTCTGTGTCTGATCCGCTAGGGAGAGCTGCTGCTGTGTAAGGGGAAGACGTTAGGGTGTTCTATTAGAATAGGTTAGGCAGGAGTGCTTCTAACAAGACCCAACAGCCCTTCTTAGGGCTCAAAACGTTATACTTTTTTTTTTTATTTGCTTGTGGCGGGCTTGCTGGCACTAGTAGTGCAGCTAGTACCATATTGTGAGGATTGCAGGGGGACTGCTACCATTGTGTTTTAGCTCTTAGTGACACGCATACACCTCAAACAACGAGCATCAAGCTCGGACGAGTATGTTCGCTCATCTCTAGTAACTGAACCTCCAGACATATGACTGTGATAATGGAGGAATTAATAAGAACTCCGACCACATATATCAGGAAGAAGAAAGCCGTGATGAAGGGTTTACTCCTCGTCTCTCCAGAAAATGACAGAAGATAAAAATATTTAGGAGACGTCTCGTTCTTCATTAGGATTTCCTTAATTGACCAAAAAATAGATATTAGCACATAATAGACACCATTTTATTTTTTTAGAATTGTTTTTCTTCTCATGAAATTAAAATTTACACATATATAACTTTTTTTTTCTAATCATGTTCAGTAGGTGGACAAATATTTTATCTTGTTTAAAAATATAAAATCCAGAGAATTGAATTTCAAGGAAATCTAAGATCAAAATCCATCGTGATAAACCGGGGACACTTACTCATTATTACATTGGAGCTTATTAACTCAAGGTCTGTGGATCGCACTTTCGTCAGATTTTAGAAATTTTTGGGATTTGTGCCGCTGTGACAGGTATTTAACCGGGGATTGTGTCACACGTGACCGGATTGTGGCTCAGCTGCACTGGCTTTCATGCGACAGAAATCTGGGGGCGGGCCATTGGACAATCTGACTGATTCGGACTGAGCGTGGGATTTAATATTCAAATTGTGTCGCAACCAATGCATTTACATGCACCAGGAAGAAGATGGTGAACTCCGGCGGACCTGAGTGGGGAAGCGACACATGCAGAAAATCAGGCGCACGATCTTTGTGATGTGTGACATTTATGTCGGACAATGCACTTTGGGTGAACATCGAGGGACCGCGTAAGTAAATGTGCCTCATTGTTTACCCCTCATCTCCTTATAGCACTTCTCCGCTCCTTCTGGCTCACTAGAATAATACTTAAAGGATTTGAGAAGGAAGGAGGTAATGAATAACAAATCTAAGAAGATATCACAGTCACGGTGCCTGGATCTACGAGTAATTTCCCTGGTTTCCCTCTTGTCTGATATTAATTTACTCAATATTTCATCCCCACACCCACATTAGACAGTATAACACACATTGAACACAGCTCTTACTTCTTGGAGTGCAGATGCTTTGAATCTCTCCATTTTTCTTCTTGCAGCATCACCGGGGCAGCTAGAAACAGAAGTATTTTTACCTAATCAGAAGAACATTTGTGAACCTTGAGTTTTTAGTGGAGTTAATTATAATTCACCCTACTGTAATAATATTTAATTAATAGTCAGCGAACGTAAAGGACTAAAGGTTCGTCCAGACATTGAAAAAGGATTAATTTGAGGACTGGAGTCGAACTCGAACACAAGTGTTGTTAACTCTTTAAATGCTGCAGTGTACCTGTTACCGACAGAGGTGAGGGTGAATGCCGAACCATAACTTCTGTCATCATCCCTCATATTTAAATTAGATGTTGGTGATGCTTACACTCGTGCCTTGTTATCATGATAGAGATTTTGTAACTTTTTAAAAAATGTCCTGTGAAAGAATTATTTCCCTTTGCCAGATGCATAAAAAATATATTTTCTATTTTTCTATTTATACATTCAGTAAGTTTGGACAATGAGACGCTCTGGGGATTAGGATGGTGCAAATCGATAGGAAAGCTGGCAGCAGGGATGGTCACAGATTTTTCCTGCTAAAATATGGAATATGCTAAAAAATAATAAAATCTTGTTTTCATTTGTTACAGTATTTAATATCTATCCCAACACAAACTCAATACAATTTGAAATGTATAATTAACATAAATAGAAAATGTTGTCTGTCATTGATTTAATAGAATGTACTGATATTTTTAAAAACTATAAATATTATAAATTTACTATAAGCTAAGAGTAAACAATTAGTTAATAAAAGCAAATGTAAATAGAGTAACAGGATAAACTGTTAAGTCAGTGGGGAAATAGTCGCTCTTATTTTCATCCGAATTCTAAAAATGATTTACTGAATGAAATGAATTGTATGTTGATTGCCTAGTAAGTAAAATTATTTAGCATTGAAGCTTAAAATATAAATTTGCAAATACAAAAAGCATGAAGCTCAAATTTATCACTTTACACTTTAAATATAATTTATAAGATTCTGTTAAAATATTGCATTGTTATGGAAACTTACCAGTATAGTGACGCAAGGTCTGTGGCTAAAATCTGCAATGTATTGTAAGAGATCTATGGGGCAAATTTATACAATTCTGGGACAACTTGTGTTACAGAAGGTAAATTACCCAGGAGAGAAATAGTCGTTATTTTTATAATTAACTTCTCTTAGGTTTTGATTATTCCTAGTACCTAAATCTTCAAGGTGGGTTAAAAAAACTTTTTAAATTCATGTCAAGCTGAGAACTTTTCCACCATAGCCATACAAAGGTGATTCCAGGCTAGTCATACAAAAAATATATAAAAATGGACAACTATGCTGACATAATGCATGTATAAGTCCTCTTCTCCTGCCGGCGCAGGGTTCTTCTTTGTGGCCAAAAAGGATGAGTCACTCCGTCCATGCATAGATTATTGTGGCCTAAACAAGATCACCGTAAAGAACCGCTATCCATTGCTGTTGATAAAGGAACATTTTGACCGCTTACGAGGAGCCAAAGTCTTCATCAAACTAGACCTCCATAGGGCGTATAACCTCATTCAGATCCACAAAGACGATGAGTGGAAGAACACCTTCAATACTCGTGATTGGTGCTTGGAGTACCTGGTTATGCCGTTTGGACTCTGCAACACACCAGCTTTTTTCAGTGGTTCATCAATGATATTTTTAGAGACTTGCTATACACCTGTGTCGTAGTCTATCTCGACGATATCCTGGTGTTCTCTACGGACCTTGAGTCCGACCAGTCCCACGTGCGGCTAGTCCTCAGTCGTTTAAAAGAGCCAACCACCTTTACATCAAACAAAAGCATGAAGCTCAAATTTATCACTTTACACTTTAAATATAATTTATAAGATTCTGTTAAAATATTGCATTGTTATGGAAACTTACCAGTATAGTGACGCAAGGTCTGTGGCTAAAATCTGCAATGTATTGTAAGAGATCTATGGGGCAAATTTATACAATTCTGGGACAACTTGTGTTACAGAAGGTAAATTACCCAGGAGAGAAATAGTCGTTATTTTTATAATTAACTTCTCTTAGGTTTTGATTATTCCTAATACCTAAGTCTTCAAGGTGAGTTAAAAAAACTTTTTAAATTCATGTCAAGCTGAGAACTTTTCCACCGTAGCCATACAAAGGTGATTCCAGGCTAGTCATACAAAAAATATATAAAAATGGACAACTATGCTGACATAATGCATGTATAAGTCCTCTTCTCCTGCCGGTGCAGGGTTCTTCTTTGTGGCCAAAAAGGATGAGTCACTCCGTCCATGCTTAGATTATTGTGGCCTAAACAAGATCACCGTAAAGAACCGCTATCCATTGCTGTTGATAAAGGAACATTTTGACCGCTTACGAGGAGCCAAAGTCTTCATCAAACTAGACCTCCATAGGGGGTATAACATCATTCAGATCCACAAAGACGATGAGTGGAAGAACACCTTCAATACTCGTGATTGGTGCTTGGAGTACCTGGTTATGCCGTTTGGCGCAACACACCAGCTTTTTTTCAGTGGTTCATCAATGACATTTTTAGAGACTTGCTATACACCTGTGTCGTAGTCTATCTCGACGATATCCTGGTGTTCTCTACGGACCTTGAGTCCGACCAGTCCCACGTGCAGGCTAGTCCTCAGTCGTTTAAAAGAGCCAACCACCTTTACATCAAACTTGATAAGTGCCAGTTCCACCAGAAGTGTCTTTCCTCCCATGGCTATATCATGTCTGACAAGGGTCTACGTAGGAATGGATTGTATATCCCCTTATACATCTCCTTATTGAGAGCCTATTCCTCTTATTTCCCTTAGTTCACTTTAACAGGATGGTGCTCGTTATTCGAGACAAACTTTTGCCGATGCTCGAGTGCTCGTCTCGAATAACGAGTCCCATTGAAGTCAATGGGAGACTCAAGCATTTTTCAAGGGGACCAAGGCTCTGCACAGGGAAGCTTGGCCAAACACCTGGAAACCTCAGAAAATGATGGAAACACCACAGAAATGGACAGAAAACAGCATGGCAGCATGCATGGATGCACCATTATGCCAAAATTATGGGCAACAGCATGGCGATGACAGAGTGACCGAATGAAGCTAGATAGCATCTAAAACATCCAATAATTGACCCTGACACTATTGGGGGACGGAATGCAGAGGCAGCGGCAGCAGTGGCAGGCTAGAGAGTGGCATGGCGACATACCCCAAATGGACTCAGGTTACACGTTATTCCTTTTGGCGAGGATAACGTGTAGCACTGTATGTATCAGTATTTTGCCTGGTTA
>WNYA01000014.1:1519624-1610820 GCA_019512145.1 Engystomops pustulosus
TGGGCCGAGTTCCATTATGTAACTGGTGAAAAACCTGAAAATTCTGCATGACACAGCTCGTTTGATAAGGGGATGATGTGCTGTATTTTCTCTCGCGCTCCAGCGTCTGGGTATTGACAGTTGAAAGTTGCACATGGAGACATTGGTGGACGCTGTGGAGGATCATGGAGGCGAAATGGACTGGAAACAGCAGGGGCAGCATGCATGGATGCCGCTGAGGCTGCCTAATCTTGGGATGGAGCTGGCGGTCCGCTGCCAGGTGAGCTTTCGCCTGTCCAAGCCCCTGCCTCTCGACTCCTCCCCACCCAAAATGGGCGGGGGCTACAAACGGCACTTCTAAGAACTTTTGTATAAGATCAAGTGTAGTACTGTTCTTATAAATAATTGGCTTGGTTATGGCGGGTGAGGGAAATGTAAACAGATGCGCAAGATGCGCTGAAATAATATCGGTAAATGATAAAAGTTTAGCAGTATATTTTGTGGATAACACAGCAGGGTGGCAACAAAGTTAACACGTTTGATGTGGAAGCCATGAAAACAACCCAAAATTCTGCCTGACACAGCTCGTTTGCTAAGGGCACGATGTATGGAGGCAGCTATATGGACGACTTTTGGAGGCAGGTAGGTGGTCCTCCAGAAAAATTAAATAGATTGAGTGCCTGTATGTGGCAGTCCAAAAAAGTTTTCAAAGCAGAGGAGCAGGTAGGTGGTCCTCCAGAAAAATTAAATGGATTGAGTGCCTGCATGTGGCAGTCCAAAAAAGTTTTCAAACCAGAGGAGCAGGTAGGTGGCTCTCCAGAAAAATTAAATAGATTGAGTGCCTGTATGTGGCAGTCCAAAAAAGTTTTCAAACCAGAGGACCGGGTAGGTGGCCCTCCAGAAAAATTAAATACATAGAGTACTGACCACTCCTTTCCTTCCAGGGAGGAGAGTGGAACAGATTTTGTGTACCGTGGGTACCAGGAGAGGGATACCCTAGTCATCGGTGCTGGAGAAAATTCTATGAAACGTGAGGGGTCACGGGATCAGGCATGCCTAGCATGAATCTGCCATATGCGCCAGAGTCCCAAAAGCGCAAGAATTCACTCCCTCAACTGGCCTGACTTTCATTTCCTCCTTCTCCAACACAGTTTTTCAACAGGCGAGCAGCAGCGGGAGGGATCGTTAGGATTGATGATGGCAACATCACCACTGACCATCTTGTGGACTCATCAAAAGTTACTCAGCACGACAGATATCAAAGACATCCACGTCCACTCCTACATGTAGACTTGAGGAGCTGACGACCTGACTACCAGTTCTGGTGGGAGAGTTGAAGGACATTGGCAAGTCTACAATCGCTTGCGCTTGCTGGTAAAAACTGGATAACATGGTTAATGTTGAATTCACCTCGTGGGCATGTCGCACAACAGTCGGTGAGCGGGACGTTGGAGGCGGGCGTCTGCGCTGCCTGAGAGTGGGCAGCATTGGTGCTGGATTCCTGAAATGCGCACAGATGCGGTGCACCTTTGTGAGCAAATCAGACAGAATTGGGGTAGTCTTGTGGAACAGCTCTGAAACTAGGACTTTACACATGGGACCGGCATGGTCACAATGTTCAGTCTGCCGAGTTGCAGAGCCGCCACAGGTTTTACGGCCGTTGTCACACACAATAGCCGGCCTGGCTTCCGGTTCGCGGTGCCAGCCACAGATCAGTCTGCGCCGTGATGCCTGTAATGGTCTTGGGCGAATGCTTTTATTGCCTAGGGCTCAGCAGTTTGAGCACACCACTGCTGTCGCTTAGCAACGGACATGCTGCTGTGCCTAGAGCTACCGACTGATGGCGCATGCCCAACGTAAGTAATTGGAGGAGGAGGAGGAGGAGGGGTGATGAGGAGGAGGAGGTTATAGTAGCCTGAGAGAACTGACTGAGGTAGGCCCCGCAATACTCGGCGTCGGCAGTATATGAGCAGCCTCGAGGGTCAGACTTCTGTCCAGCCTCAACCAAGTTAACCCAATGTGCCGGCAGTGATATAAAGTGGCCCTGCCCGGGGCAGCACTCGTCCCGTGGCCGTGGTTCAGGTTGGACCTGTCAGAACGCGGGTTGGTCAGGGGCACAGATGATGTTGTCTGACACATGCTGTGCAGGGCTGGGACGGCAACATCGGGAAAATTAGTGGCGGCTGGGGACTCGACATACCGAGGGGCGGTCGCCGCCATGAGGTGCGGAAAGGCCTCGGTCTCTACCAGCCTATAGTGGCAGCATCTCCGGCTGAGTAATTTGGAGATTGGAACGTTGAGGGCTTGGCGAGTGTGGTTGGGTTGCCATGTATTTTCTCTTGCGCTCCAGGTCTGGGCATAGACAGCTGAACGCTGCCGCTTGGGGGACATTGGTGGATGCTGTGGAGGCGAAGTTGTGGTTTTTCGCACGGGAGGTGTTTGGGGCCGGGGTCCGGCAGGGGGCTGATAAGACAGCAGGCAGCAGATTACACAGGGGAAGAGAAGCAGTGGTGTGCCGGCCGGAGGTTGAACGGCCGTGGTTCCATTGAGTGGGTGGAGCATTAGCATATGCCTGCGCATACTGGTGGTGGTTAAGCTGGTAGTGGTGGAACCCCTGCTGATCCTGGTGTGGCACAGGTTGCACACCACAGTCCGTCGGATCATCCGGGTGTTTCTTTAAAGAACCTACAGACTTACGAAAATTAGCCTCGCCACGGGAGCTTGACTACATGAAAAATTTGCAGCTTATGCACAGCTCTGGCCCTGCCTCTCCGGCGGCCCCACCATTGCCTTTCAACCTGTTCTCGTCGACGAGGACTCGCTCCGTCTCAGAAGCACTGTGTTCACCCAGCCTATCAACCCAGCTGAGTCTGTACCTCATCATCCTCGATCCCCAGTCTGACCTCCCCCTCGAACTTCCTGCCCTGACAACAACTTCACACCACTGTCTGACAAACCGTGTCTCCTCATCGTCGACACCTCTTTACACACTTCTTCCACTATGTGAATTATGTCAGATCATCACCCACAGACTGCGACTGTGGAAAACCTGGGTATCGGAAAAGAGCTCAGCAGCAAACGGACAAGTGGTTTGTGATCTGGGAAAGGTCCAGAAACAGTTCCTCAGAGGATGCAGTTCAAATGCCAAATTTTTCCTGGGAGGGGGCAGACTGGGGGGAAGGAGGCTGAGTGGGAGGAGCTTGAGGAGTGCTGATTCGTGACATGGGGGATACTGCGTGGAAGACTGACTGGTGGACAAATGGCTAGACGCAGTGTCCGCAATCCACGACATCACCTCTTCGCACTGTTCTGGCCTCAACAGTGCTCTACACGAGTCCCAGTAACTTGAGACATGAAACTAGGGAGTGTAGCTCTGAGGCGTTCCCTGCTCCATCATCAGGCAGGTGGTTGCTCACCCCCGAATCCAGAGCAGAGAACGCGCCGCTGGATCGTGAATGGACCGGGTAAGTAAATCTGCCCCAATATCTCTAACAAGCAACTGTAGAAAATGTGCTCTATTAATACAGTATGTGAACATGTCATATACACCGTGTCTGAGGGATATCCATGGGGGCATGTAGGGGGTCTGAAGGATATCCATGGGGAGATACATGGGGAGATGAAGGGGGTCTGAGGGATATCCATGGGGAGATACATGGGGATATGAAGGGGGTCTGAGGGATATCCATGGGGAGATACATGGGGATATGAAGGGGGTCTGAGGGATATCCATGGGGAGATACTTGGGGATATGAAGGGGGTCTGAGGGATATCCATGGGGAGATACATGGGGATATGAAGGGGCTCTGAGGGATATCCATAGGGAGATGCATGGGGATATGAAGGGGGCCTGTGGGATATCCATGGGGAGATACATGGGGATATGAAAGGGCTCTGATGGATATCCATGGGGGGATACATGGGGATATGAAGGGGCTCTGAGGGATAACTATGGGGAGATACATGGGGATATGAAGGGGCTCTGAGGGATATCCATGGGGAGATACATGGGGATATGAAGGGGGTCTGAGGGATATCCATGGGGAGATACATGGGGATATGAAGGGGGTCTGAGGGATATCCATGGGGAGATACATGGGGATGTGAAAGGGGGTCTGAGGGATATCCATGGGGAGATATTTGGGGATATGAAGGGGGTCTGAGGGATATCCATGGGGAGATACATGGGGATATGAATGGGGTCAGAGGAAAATCCAGCAGAAGCCTTTCACATATATTCATATTCATTTTCCAAAAATTCTAATGTATGCAAAACGATGGAGTCATCTGTGAAAATCCTACACACCTCACTATGACATAATCAATGTTAAGCCTTTGTTTAAATAGAACAAAAAAATACTACTAATTATATATAATAAATACTGTTTAATATATATCAAATATATAATGATGTAACATACTATGTCATAAGCAGCATTTTCTATACTGGAATATGACTAAAATCACTGATTCTTCTCCTTGGGGTCTTTTACCTTCTTATTTATCACAAGACGTTGACTCAGCCACCTGTTCTACCGCTCTGCCGTCCTACGATGTCTAGAGAGAAGGTACATTTCAGGTTTCCCATAAGCCCCTGATCATGTTACACCTCTTACTGCAGTTAACAATCACTTAAAGTATAAGAGATGCTTAGAGGTAATATAATCTAGTTTCATCCCAGGTGTAATATGTGCCCCCCCCCCCCATCATCCCATGTGAGGGAAACTACGGCACACATTATACTTAAATATTAAAGAAGAAATGGGAATTGTTGGTAGGTAAATAAATATATATGTAAACGTATAAATGTCACGACACTGGGGAATCGGCACTGAAAATCCAAAGGATTAGAGGCTCCAATGCAAACCCTGTAAACAGTCCCCGTCTGTTATGTGTCTTCCCTAAAGCTGGTGTCTGGTTCCTTTCGAAGGGGAGCTTTGAGTCTCCTCAGGCTTTAGAGCTGGTGGTGATTCCTACTTACATGCTCCCTATTGCTATACTCCTAGATCAGGTAAATATTATCCTGATTTTATTGCTTTGGATTTTTCTTTGTGTTTAAAGATTTTCCAAATTTTAAACAAGAATGACCTCATTCATCTCTAACTTTGCACCCCAACAATTTCAGTATCGCCCTCTTCACATCTTTATTCCGGACACTGTATATCAAAGGATTTAACATAGGAGTAATGGTTGTATACAGTACAGATAGAGTCATTTCGAAGATTTGGCCATCTTTTAATGGCGGCATTACATAGACAGAGATCCAGGTGCCGTAATACATGCTGAGGACTATTAGGTGGGACGAGCAGGTGGAGAAGGCCTTTTTCCTTCCGTCACTGGATTTGATATTTAGGATGACAATGATGACCTTGATATAACATATTATACTGCTCAGAAACGGACCAAGACCAAAGATTAAAGCTTCTAAGTAGCTGATTAACTGAAAACCAGCAATGGGACAAGAGATTTTCTCAAAGGCTTTGAATTCGCAGAAGAATTGTGAGACGGTATTAGAATAACACATTGGTATCTTAGACAAGGCAAAGGTTGTAGCTGAGGAATTAAAGAAACCTGAAATCCAAGCGACAGTCAAAAACAGTAGACAGTTCCTCTTACTCAATACACTGTGATAATGTAGAGGGTTACAGATGGCCACATATCGATCATAAGCCATAATGAAGAGCAGGAGATCCTCTGTAGTGGCCACATGACCGAAAAAGTACATCTGGGTGAAGCATTGAGTGAACGATATTGTATAGTCATCACTCAGTAACATGTGGACCAGCTTTGGAACCGTAATCGTTGTGTAGCAAAGATCAATGATGGATAAGTTGCAGAGGAATAGATACATGGGGGTGTGGAGGTGCTGGTCATTATAGATGACTATAATAGTCAATGTATTGGCTACCACTCCAGTCAGGTATATCAGCACAAAGATGATGGATAAGTATGACCTATTCTTTACATGTGTAGGAAAGGTCAAAAAGAAGAAATCATAAGTATAATTTTCCATCAGTATTGCGAGCACCCTGGAAGACAAAAACATTTTCAAAAATATTGCTTTTTGTTAACATATACATGATGATTAAAGGGGGTGTACCATTGACTTATTCTTATATAAGGGACACATTGCAGATACCTGAGGAGGTGACTGATGGCCCACCCAACAGTCAGGAGAGAAAGGAATTATAAGTCCCCTCCTGAATGGAGAATCAGTGGTCCATTTCTATGGCGCTACAAGAGACAAGGTGGTTCATTCACATAAAGTAGTCTAGTAGTCTCAAAGGTCAGACCCCCAAGCACTATCTAAGATTTCCCTGTCCTAGGCATCAGGGATAAGTTAGTTTGGTGGAATAAACTCTAAGGTGATAGCTGAAAATGTGACCAAAACATCTCCAGTGAGGAAAAGGTATAGCACCCAATGCCCAGGAGCTCTTGGCATTGTTCGGTCCCCTTAGTTACCCATTGGGGTCACTTACCTTAGCTTTTATTTGAAATCTTCTCTTTAGTGGCACCTTCTTTGGTGCATTGCATTTTAAAAAAAATTAGAGAAGTTGTTTGCTGCCTCAGGTTCAGTTTCAAATTGGCCGAGATCTGACCACAATTTGTTTGGACCCCCAGATGAAGGCTTGACGGCGTCGGGGTCGGCGTCGGGGTCGGCGTGTGGTTCCCATTCATGGGTACGTACGTCGGGGTCGGCGTGTGGTTCCCATTCATGGGTAAGGATTCATGTGCTAATCCACTAGCACTGTACCGCTTCTCATCTATATATACGAATTGACCATTGTATTACTCCTTTTTCCCTTCCCATGTGTATACAGCAACTCTTGTCTTACTTGAAAACTACATAGCAACAGATTTTTTGACTTGTACCCATGCCGTGTCTAGCCAGGGATATTGTCCCCTGAGCATTTGTCTAAATTGTATTTATGATTTTTAGAGATATTAAATAAAGATTTTCTACAATTTCAAGTGACTATATTGTGGTGGAATCTTTGATTTTTTGGTTTGATTGTTGTTCGCACGTTCCACATTTATGACGTATTTTGCTACACTAGCAATTTTTTGGCAAGAGATGCAATTGGTGATTTTCCACAATTTCTTTGGCCAGATCACAGACACAATTACGGCTGTGTGAATGGGGCCAAAGAGAGATAATTATATAAGGGCAGATGAGAGAGCATCCAATGAGAGGGAGAAAAGAAAGATAGACAACCAAAAGCCAGAAGGATGGAGCCAGTCATAAATATCATGGTAAAACTGAAAATGGAAGGTTCCTTGGTATCAGCATAATAGTCACCAGGAGTCGGAAGTTTGAAGCACTAAAGAATAATAGTAAAACTGTAATTTATTGACATTCTAAAAAATGCAATGATATATGGGCACATTTCCTTGGGCCATGAAATGTTTTTATAAATTAGTATTATAGTATCATAGTTTATACGGTTATAAAAAGACACTTGTCCATTTGTCCATCAAGTTCAACCAAGGAAGGGATTTATGGGAAACAATTCTATATAACATAACCATCAATGTTAACAAAGGCATCTAGGCCCTTTTTGAAGCTCTCTGCTATACCTGCTGTGACCAGCGCCTGAGGCAGGCTATTCCACAGATTGACAGTTCTCATAGTAAACAAGCCCTGTCGCCCTGTTAAAATTTGTCCATATGAAGGATATGGACAGTGACAGTTTAGAGCAGCTATCAACAAGCTCTAGTGATGAATAATTATATGACATGGCTGGCTATTTAGCATGTACTGTATAGGAATAGGAAATGTATGACAGATGATCAGCTGAACACCAGGGTTGTAGGAGCTGGATATGTAGGAATCAGATGACAACGTACTGTAGGTTTCCACATTTAGAGGCATCACTTTATCTATGTGCTCCTTTCCTCTATACTGCAGAGCTACAAGATGTTGTTGGATTATTTTAAAAACCATCTAAAAAAATCAAAGGACGGTTGTAATATTTGTTGCAACATTTCCTTCCATGGAAGGATATACATTTTCAAGTGCAGCTGTCATGGTCTAGCGGTATATTGTAATTATAACGATCATTCACCCGTCTTACCTTTCCACGTTAATTGATGAGACTTAGTGAACAAAAAAATTGTGGAAGATGAGATTTAAATATCCTGCGCCTTCACAATGTTGACTTCCCTTAGGGGAGAGGTAAGAATGAGCTGGGGATTATGTTATAGAGTCTTCATCATTAAGACAAGGTAGATAATGGGATATTTTCTTTCGAAAAATCTTTAGGGATCTTATCTTGGAAATTCCTATTTCTGTTTAGATGGAATTATTTCAGAAAGCTCTTTGTTATGCTTCCAATTTACTACAGAAAAGAGAATCATTTGTCCGTTTGCCAATATCCAGTATTAGTTGGGACAAACTAATAGAGATGAGCGAGCACTAAAATGCTCGGGTGCTCGTTATTCGAGACGAACTTTTCCTGATGCTCGAGTGCTCGTCTCGAATAACGAGCCCCATTGAAGTCAATGGGAGACCCGAGCATTTTTCAAAGTGGTTCAGAATAAAGTGTTATTTAATTGAAAAAGAATGTCGTCTGATAAGTGATGCAGATGTATGGCAAACATGCTGCAATTATTCTTTTCTTCACTGTTCCGCCGCGTATATTATCTCCCGACAAGTTATCAATGTGAAGAACAGTGAAGAATAGAATAAAACCAGTGAACACAGATCATTTAAGTGAAAACGCGTGAAAAGCACAGTGGAATAGATCCAATGTTCGGCACATCTGCTACTTGTCGGGTGATACGCTGTCGCGGATCCGCTCCTCTTCTCCACTGAAAGTCTCCGTGCTGCCCGATGTCTCCCGTCTGCCCGATGTCTCCCCCATGCTGCCCGTGTCTCCCTGTGCTGCCGATGTCTCCCCCGTGCTGCCCGTGTCTCCCCCGTGCTGCCTGATGTCTCCCCCGTGCTGCCCGATGTCTCCCCGCGCTGCCCGATGTCTCCCCCGTGCTGCCCGATGTCTCCCCGTGCGGCCCATGTCTCCCCGTGCTGCCCGATGTCCTCCCCCGTGTCTGCCCGATGTCTCCCCCTTGCTGCCTATGTCTACCCCTGCTGGCCAGGGCCCGATGTTCTCCCCCGTGCTGCCCATTGCTCCCCCGGGCTGTCCCGATGTCTCCCGTGCGCGATTCTCCCGTGCCCGATTTCCCCGTGCTGCCGATGTCTCCCCCGTGCTGCGATGTCTCCCCGTGCTGCCACGATGTCTCCCGTTGCGTGATCCTGTGCTGCTTGATGTCTCCCTGCTGCTGAGTCTCCTTCTGCCGTTCCGCGCTGGTATCGTTCCGACATAAGCAGATTTGCCAACATCTGTAATCTATTCTTCACTGTTTTCTTCACTGTCTTTTCATCCTTAAATGATCCTGTGTTTCACTGTGTGCACTGTTTTTTATATCTATTTCTTCATGTTCTTCCACTTGTGTTTTTTGATTAATGCTCGATTCGGCAGGGGAAATCTCGTCCGAGCAACGAGCCGTTCGAAGCTACCTTAATATCAAAACGCATTCAAGCTCGGTGACGAGGATTACTGCTCGACTCATCTCTACAACTAACCATTTTTCCAGGAAGATGTTTACAGGAAATGTCACCACAAATAATTTAATAAAATAAGAAATATAGGAAATGATTATCTTGTTAAGTCAAATAATTTTTAGGATTTCTTTGGGGGGCCCTTTTGCCGATTTTTAATAATAAATATTTAACAATGTTCAAGTATATTAATAATATATTAATTATGTCTATCCTATGTGACAACTAGAGCATTATATATGTTCCGTATCAACTGTGAAGAACAGTAGGAAAGATGTTTTTTACTAGGGTTAAAAAGCCCCTCAAGTTATGTCATAATTGGGGAGTAGGAATACTGTCAATGTTTCTTCCTGACACACATGTCATCCTGTTAACTGCTTCAAATCACTGCTCTCCATTAGACGTGCTGCCCGGCTTGACACAGTACACAGCTCCGCTCCCTTGGTGGCTACCGATTTTTGATAGAAGTTGATCCGGTATTAAAATGTTCCCTAAAACTTTAAAGAAAACCAAAAGGCATATGAGGAGTTCTTATAGGGGTTCTTACTTGGGGAAAGGGTGTGTTTTGCAAAAGTTTACATTATGGGCCCTCAAATCTCAAAACCTCTTTAACCTCCCTTGTTCTTTGAGCTCTCATTTCAGCCATGAGCACTAGTTCCCTCCTGGTCTTAAGATGCCGTGGTGATAGAGATAGAAACCAGAGCTACCCCTAAGATGGTTCCCCCCCGAGCCAAAACCAGTTCCCTCTGGCAATATAGGGAACCCTCTCCCCCTCCTCCCTTCTTCAGTCCTCTCCCTTTGGCTCCCTCCCACCAACTTACATCAAGTCACCAAACACGGACAGTTCTCCCCTCCAGACTCACAGCCACTCTGACAGGGAGCCAGAGGGTGCAAATCGTTAAAAAAAAGATGTCTAAAAAATCAGTCGTAAAGGAATTGTGCAAGTGTCCCAGCTCCCAACTACAATTAAACTATATTGGCCACTACATGGGACAATACATAGGAATGTATATAGTATAAGGACTAGGGTACTTCTACTTGCAAAACAATACATAAAGGGGTTCTTTACCATAGTGTGTGAAGTTCCTCTAATTTCTGCTGCTCATTTGCAAATCCCAGTACTATAGAGCCCTATGTCCGGGGCAAAAAAGACTACACAAATGTTGGTCTGAGAGAAAAGGGGTTAAATAATTAACTGCGCAATTCAGTCATTTCTATTAAATTCTATGTAATCTCTATCCAGTCTGTAGAACTTTGTGTAAAACGGGGGTGGTGTGGGAATACTCACAATATGGGGAGATTGTTTTTTTTTTCTTTCTTTTAATTCTTGATAGAATTACTTAGTAACAGTTATGGCAGTGAGATTATATTGGTATCAGTCATGGTGTATTATTCAACTTTTTATAGTAGTAATGTTACCGATTTTTCTTAATTACATAACCGGTCATATTGAATTCAATGTTGTCCATACGGATGCCTCATATAAAGAAGAAGAAGCTCTTGTGCTTCTAATTAGTAGATGAGCGAGCACTCTAAAATGCTGCGGTTGCTGGGTTACTCTGAACAGCCATTTCCAGATGACTTCGGGTGGCTACTTTCGAGTAACGAGCCACCATTGAATCAATGGTAGCCGGGCATTTTCAGTAAAATACAAACGAACGGCATAGTTCAGTGAAGATTTTCTGACTGAAAGTCACCAGGGAAAGAACAACGAGAACGATTGCAGATGTTCGGCGAACATACTGCGATCTGCTCCGGAGACACGCAGGAAGAATGGTGTTCTCGCCAACGTATTTGAAGACAATGGGGGTCTTTTACTAAGGGCCGATCTCGGTTTTCCCGACGGTGTTTCCCGAATATACCGATTTGCCGCCGATTTCTTGTTATTGCCCGGGGATTTTGGCGCAGATCGCAATCATCTTGTGTACGCATGGCCGTCGTGGCATGCACACTAGTCGGAAACTATGGGGGTGTGGCCGGAAGGCGAAAACCTGACAGATCGGTAAAAACTGCGCCAATTTAAACACAATTAAAGTGTCGCTTGGGACGTCGCTACCTTCACTGGCCGGTCTCTGGACGTTAAGTGTTGTTTCGATGCTTTTCAGCACAGCAGCGCCACTGCGGACGTCGGGAGACTACCTTAGGAATCCCGGTCGAGACCCGAATCACCCCGCAGAGAAAAGCGGCCGCGGATTCGCGTATGGACCGGTGTAGTAAATTGCCCCAAATGTGTCGAGAAGACACTTGCAGATGTCAACCATCTGCAAGTTGTTCTTCACACATATTGTTCATCAAATACTAGTTGCAGAGAACCACGTTCTGCACGCGTGTCTCCGGAACAGATGCAGATGTTCGCGAACATCTGCAATCTATTTCTGCACTGTGTTCCTTTACCTGTGTTTCTTCAAATTAAAGGATAATTAAAGTTTTTAATGTATTTTTTTATGTTTTTCACTTTTTTTTTTAATAAATGCTCGTATGAGCAGGCAAATACTCGTCCGAAGGCAACGAGCTGGTGGCGAGTATGCTAATACTCACAAGCATTCAAGCTCGGACACTATACTACCGCTCATCTCTACTTCTAATACATATACCAATAATCTTTTTGATAAACATACATCCCGGTAAAACAAACCACCTGCCACAACAAATTACCAGAATGTGCGTGGGTGTCCTGGAAGTTAGAAAAATTATATTAAAACCCAAGGTCAATGAATGATTGGCAATATTCTTTACACAGACAACATCAAGGAAATCAAGCTTCTTCCCGCTTTTATGAGGTTTACAGCTCTGGGAAGACAACATAAGACCTGAGCTTCTAGTCCCTCTTCCTCAACTTGAAAAGATTCACTTGCTGATTCCGAAACACGTTTGTATACCGAGACAACCATAACAGATTTGGCTAGTGAAGTACTCTCCGAATCACTCTTGACTACCAGTGTGCGCCATGTGGAGATCCCTCCCGCATCATCCAGGTCCTCTGACCATCTGTCTGGCCTTTTTACCAGGCCCTCATAGCAGTCACAGGTTGGTTTCACCTAAAAGACAGAGCTGCGGTTGAAATCAAAACACTAGTCATCATGTCTTGGACACGGTAGGTGTAAAGGTCCTTTGACGACCCACCTTTGAAAAAGGTTGTGCTGGGCTGGGCTGGACCAAGTTTGAAAATTTGATAAAGGCCCATTCCAAATGTTGTTTACACAATCAATGGCGGAATACATATTTTTCCACTGATAGATCAAGCTGTCAGGGGAATGCCCAGGGTTATCCATTGTTCCCCACTTCTGTTCAACCTGGCATGAACGCCTGCACAATGCTGCAAAATCCTTCTCTAAACCCTTGGTATCTGAGTGGCCCTCCGAGAGACTTCTAATATTCATTGTTTGCTGATATATATGTTCTTCATATCTGATGCCATAAAATGCTACCAAAGATTTTAAGATCATATCAAGCTCTTTGGATCCTTATTGGGCTCAACTGTTAATGTTTTCAAAAATGAGTCCTCCTTTTAGAATGTTTTCACATTCTCTGAGCAGGCCAC
Organism: Engystomops pustulosus; assembly: GCA_019512145.1. Lineage (NCBI taxonomy): Eukaryota > Metazoa > Chordata > Amphibia > Anura > Leptodactylidae > Engystomops > Engystomops pustulosus. Next base: position 1,532,704 of record WNYA01000014.1, read on the forward strand.
TCTGAATAGCACTGGTCTTAGCATATCTAAGTCAACATCAAATTTACTGGAATCGATAATCATCGATAAGCCATAATGGAGATCAGAGATCCTCTGGAGAAAGCTAGGAAACCAAAAAATACACTGAGGGAAGTCATAAATGAAGGACATTGTATAGTCACCAACGATAGGTCATGTGAACGGCACTAAGGGACTGTGGTTTGTTGTGTACTAATATCGATAATGGATAAGTTGCAAAGGATAGATACATTAGGTGTGGAGGTGGTGGTCATTATATATTATAAAGATAGTCCTACATTATATAACTCTGGTCAGACGATCAGCAACAAAGATAATGGAAAGGTTGAACTTATTCTACAAGTGTAGAAAATCAGAATAAAGAATTCATAGGTGTAATTTTCATAAGTAATCTTCCTTATGTTCTCATCTGAAGATAAAAAAAAAAAAATAATATATTTTAAAAACACTCTATGACCAACATTAAATATTTTTCTTTGTCCGCTGTATAAAGTACCCGCACATGTGGAACCAAAATAAAACATTAAAAAAAAGTTGAAAAGGGGAAATAACACAATGAAAACATAAAGATTCTCTCATTGGTCCCGGCCAATCGAAAATAAAAAATCAACAAAGTTTCCATTAAAAAAGACATATCCACCACAAAAACAATCCATAGTGGTACTAACCAGGCTGAACAACTAGAGAGAGCGAGTCTACTCGTCCGAGCTGAATCTCTTCGCAGTATTATAGTACTCCGGAATGGCTCGTTTGCTCCTGGGGGCGAGTAATTTCCCCCTGCTCGAGATCGAGCATTATTAAAAAAACAAGTGGGGGTCTTTATTAAGGGCCCCGATTCGTCGTTTTCCCTTCCCGACGTGTTATTAACCCGAATATTTCGTTTTGCCGCCGCTGTGTACTTAAAATTGCCGGCCGGAGTTTTGCGGCCACTGCGATCCGGATTGTTGGCTCATCGGCGCGGCATGCTCGCGACGGCAAATCGGGGCGTTGCTACGAAAACCCGACTTATTCGGAAAAACCAGCCGCATTAAAACGAAGATGGTGTCCTGCATAGGACGCTTACCTTCACCTGGTCCCACTCGGTTGCATTCCGGCGCGATGAGTTTTACTTTCAGCGCACAGCGCCACCTTGTGACGGCGGAAAGAACTACCTTATTGAAATCCCGGCCGGACCCGAATCCAAGTCGGAGACGCCGCCGCTGGAAGCGAATGGGACCGGGTAAGTAAATTTCCCCATTATAACTGATGAAGATAGAATGAAACATGAACACAGTGGAACCAAGGAGCACAAGTGAAAAACACATTGGAAAAACACAGTAACGAATAGATTTATACAGATGTTTCGGCACATCGTGCTTACTTGTCGGGAAATACGCGCAAAACGCTGCAAACCAAATACTATGTGGAAGAACAATATATTATGTGTGAAGAACACATTGAAGAACCGGTTATCAGGACAGAGAACATCGGGGAACAGGACAGAGACACGGGGAACAGAAAACATTGGGGATCAGCGCAGAGACCACCGGGACAGGACAGAGAGACTCGGGGAGCAGAACAGAGACATCGGAGAGCAGCAACGAGAATCGGGTAGCGACTAAGACAAATCAGGGATCAGCACATAGACATCGTGAGCGAGCATCAGAACATCGGGGAGCACTACAGAGACAATCAGGTAGCAGCACAGGAGACATCGTGGAGTCAGACCAGAGACAATCAGAGAGCAGCACAGAGACCCGGGGAGCGGCACGATACATCGGACGCAAACAGACATCTGGGAGCGCACAGAGACAACCGGGGAGCAGCACAGAGACATCGGAGAGACACAGAGACATCGGTGAGAGCACAGAGACATCCGGGATAGCAGCACAGAGACATCGGGAGCAGCAACAGAGAAATTGGGGATCAGCCGAGACATTGGGAGCAACACAGAGACATAATGAGGACAGAGACATTGGAAACAGAAATAGACATCGGCCAGGAAGACAGAGAAATCTGGAACTGACAGAGACATCGGGGATAGCACAGAGAGATCTGGAAACTGACAAGACATGGGGAATGGCAAGAGAATCGGGAAGGGCGAGAAAGATCGGGAGTGACTTCAGTGGAATAAGAGAGGGTATCCCGTGACAAAGCAAGCGTATCTCCCGACAGTAAGGCCAATGTGCCGACTCTGTAATCTATTCTTCACTGTTTTTCTTCACTGCATTTTTCAATTAAATGATCCGGTGGATCACTGTTTTTATTCTATTCTCACTGTTCTTCACAGTTGCATAAACTTGTCGGGAGATAATATACGTGCAACATTGAAGACTATATTGCAAATGTTTGAATCATCTTCTACTTATCAGAAGACAATTCTTTTTTTCAATTAAATAATTAGAAATAAATTGAGAAAATGGCTCGAGCATCAGGAAAAGTTTGGTCTCGAATAACAGCATGTGGTCTAGCCTTTTGATTGTCTGCCTCTCATCTCTCCGTAACAACCTGTACATAAAACAGGATAAAACAAAGTGATCAAAAGTACATTTACATACTTCCATTCAAAAGTACAGCTCTAACCACAAAAAAAAAACAAGCCCTAAAGCAGCTCTAGACTAAAAAAAAATGTTTACCTCTTAGACCATGGCGATGCAACGCAGTAATTTCTCACCAAATGCGTTTCTATATTCTGCAAACAACAAGTCAGCTATTAAAAAAACATCTATATTTGGTGTTGCCATAATTGGAGGTGACTCATAGAATACATATAAGATATATATTATGGACGTGAACACCAACCCAAAAATGGTAAACCCTAAACAACCAGAATATCTTTTCTTATTCCCACCAAGAATGATAAAATCTTTCCTCAATTAAAACCTATTGACACCTCCCAAATGAGCACCTCCAAAGTAGAATCCTATCCTGTACAAAATAATCCCCCCAGATGTCCACATTACAAAACTTTACATTTTATACTTGTAAAACGTGCAATGCAGTCTGCTCTGAGTGGCCCGCGTCTTCAAGTTCCATGCCCGGACGTTGCGCCCTCACAGCACAACCCCGTGTAAAATGAGTTGCCCGGGGGCAAGATCCATATATATAGGAAGTCACTGTTCATTCCCGCATGTCCCCAGTAATCAGACCCCTCGAGGGCTTCAAGAGCTTCAAATAGAGTATAAATTTTGAGTGCATTATGTACAGGTTTTTGTAAATTGTGAGCCTCCTGCACACTTTTTTCCGTTAAATTGGGTGCACATAGTTGGATCGCCATTGACAAATGTAGGTATCTTGAAGCTCTGTTTAGACGAAGCGGGAACTGAACCAGTCCATTATAATGAACGGGAGCAGAAATACAATTATGCTAAAGTTATATGGAGGAAACTGGCCTATGGCTCCATGTATTGTGTTTAACAGGACACCAAGAGGTGATCAAAAGGCAAGGGCAGTTTGCTGGCCTCCACTACCTTAGTGATGGTCCACCGTTCTCTGTGCTGAATCCTATCCAAACCCCTTTATTGTTTAAGAGTGTGCCTTTGAAAATAATTAAAGTTACTATTGCTTATGGTGTGCATAAAGTAATGCTGTTTTTGAAGCAGCCAATTAAGATTGAAAAAGAAAGGCGAAACATGACAGTAATCCCTAAACCTAGACCAGCACCCCAGCTGCCCAGACCTACTTGCCAATCCTACCCTAGTGGTAATACAACTGGTTGACATTCCGTTTCTAACAAACCAATTTTGAAAACACATTGACAAAAACTGGCCAAAAAAGCACAGCAGAATGATGATCAAAGCAAGAGGACAATGCAAGTACAGATCAAGAGACAAATGGAGGAACCAGGAAGTACAAATTAAAAGGTCGAATATCCAAAATAATGGAAGTGCCAGAAAATATTATCAAAGCGCCATGAAGAGTTGAGGCAATTACTGGAGTTGGCAGACCGTGCTATTGTAAAGATATCAAGTCCCCCGGTGAAAGAGATTGGAACTGGCTGTCTCACACCGACAAAAAACCAGAATAGCAGAGGAGCATTGTGAGTGAGAGGCATCTGTCTATCACAACAAGTTTTAAAATAAGCCGTCTACAGCTCAGAGCAAGACACAGGAATATTCAGCTCTAGTGGAATCCAAGAAGTTTTAAAGCTATTTCACTGAAAGTTTAATAGCATCCGAAGACACATTACTACCATACAAAGCTGCCAAGATTTTAATGGTGTAAAAGCATGAGTGGATGGCAAGAGCTTGTAGATGTAAATCAACAGTATGGTGGTATTTTAGTATCAGTAATGGTGTGTATTTAGTATCAGCATGGTGGTATTCAGTATCAGTATGGTGGTATTAGTATCGTATGTGGGTATTTATTTCACGTATGGTGGGATTATTCGGTATGAGTATGGTGGTATTTAGTTTCAAGTATGGTGGGTATTCGGTATCAGTATGGTGGTATTTGGAGTTCAGTATGGTGTGTTATTCGGTATCAGGTAATGTGGTCTTTAGGTTAGGCCACATGTATCACTCTCGTTTTTTTCTGTATTTTTGGTGCGCCTTTTTCACACTGGCGCACTGTTTTTGCGAACATTTTTTTTGCGATAAACGCCAAACTTAAATCTGCGCATCAAAATAACCAGCTTCCCTCATATATCCTATGCACTCCGATGTTTTCTGCGCCTATGAATAATTCATCTCTGTGGCGACTTTTTCATTAGGCCAAAAACGGCGCAAAAACACTCCGCCGCGAAGTGGCATAAACTGGAAGTAAAGCACTGAAGCCCCTTTGCGAACAGCTCTCCACAGCAAAACAGAGCTCAGCCAGACACTATACAGATAATATAAATGCATTAATACTCTGCAGACACTATGTACAGACATTACATCACTACAGACAGGAGCTGCAGACTCTATTTACAAGTTCAATCACCTTCTCTTAACAAAACATTCTTCAAAATCCTGAGCTCAGAGCAAGAGCTGAGAACTTTGCAGAATGTTGCACATAAGTTACAGATAGTTTCCCCCATGTAATTCTGCACAGTATCAACCAGTGTGTCTAAGAAGGGGGGATACTGTGGTCAAAATTTACAATGGGTGCAGCAGGAGACCATCACTGGGGGATCCCCTCTAGGAGAAGAAATCCCATTCTGTATGAGTCACTGGGTGCAGGGTGTCACACATCTGGTGCTGCTGAGGATGTCACTGGGTGGCAGGGTGTCACACACCTGGGTGCTGCTGGTGAGTGTTATCTTTCTTTTCTTGGGATGGGAGAAGCGAGAGTTAGCTTTTAAGCAGGATCACATGTACGAGCCTGAATCAAACAGTGCACCTTAACTCTGCGCCAAAACGTGTTATATAAAGTGATTAATAAGAGGCAGGAAATTACTTATCACAGATGTTGTAGGTTGTGATAATTCTGGAAAAACGTGTGCCAGAATTTTATGGCGCAACTACTACACATGGGCGGCACAAAAGTGATAAATGTGGCCCTTAGTACAGGTTGTATAGTATCATTGGTGGTATTCAGTTCAGTATGGTGGTATTTAGTAGCCTTATGTGGTATTCAGTATGCTTATATAGTGGTATTTTTAGTATCATATGGTGTATTCAGTTTGTTGTAATGATGGTATTTTAGTAATCAGTATGGTGGTATTTAGTAGGCAGAATGGTGGTATTTAAATAGTATAGGGATTTTATAGCATATGATGGTATTCAATCATTATGGAGGTATCATATCAGTAATGGTGGTATTCATAATTAGTATGGTGGTATTCATAATCGTATGGTAGTATTCAATATCCATATGGAGTATTCATATCAGTATGGTGGTATTCAGTATCAGTATTGTGGTTTTGTATCAAATGGCGGTATTATTTCGTTTTTTATAAAAGAGGTGGTGATACAGGTCTTGAGCAAATGAGTCTTGTTTGTCAAACTAATGCCGACCCAGTGCACCAGAATGCTGAATGCCAGTGCTTCTTAGGGCTGATGTTGCTTTTGTTATTATGTCCCAAGCCTTGTACATGGGGTCTTATGGTAATACGCCTGATGGTTGGATCCGTAACAGGTAGATATATTAATTATCCCTGTACCACAATTTATCTGTAACATTTATAGTGTTTTACAGTTACAAATCATGGCTGTGTTAATGTTCCATTATGGTTATACATTAGGCAGTACAATGTGTGTCCATATGTTTGTTTGGCGTGTCGTTTGGGATGCTCTTAAAAATTTGCAACCCCACCACCCGCGCCCAGGACCACGGCCTCTGACCCCTGCAGTAGTTGGACGCCCACGATTTTACCCTTTCAAAATTAAAGTGTAAACTGTACATTTTTTGTGTGTTTTTTTTTTTTTTTTTCACAAAACAATCAGAATAAACCACACAGCAACCACAGAAGATGATGATGATTGCTATGGCTAGTTTCCAACCTACACTGACAGCACACAACAGGATTTTGTTCTGTCCTGTGATGACTTTTAGTTTTGAAAAAAATAAAATAATCGGCAGACTGTGCCTAATTCAATCAAACCCCTAATAAATTGTCCTACTTAGGTGTTTGAGATGGATATGTGTCCCTAAGAGCTAAATAGAACGTTTGCAAGTCTCCCTTTAAATTCGTCATAGTATGGTACTGGCTGCACTATTAGTGCCAGCAAGGCCAGCCACAAGCAAATAAAAAAACGCTATTGTAGCCCTAACAAGGGCTGTTGGGTTCTTGTAGAATCACTCCTGCTTAACACTAAGCTAATATAACACCCTAACGCTATCCCTGACCAGCAGCAGCTCTCTCCCTAACAGCCTCCAGACAGAGAATGATGCGAGCAGCGCGGGCAGGGGCTAGTCTATTCCAGGGTCACCTGATCAGGCCAGCCAACCACTGCTATCGACGTGTAAGGGTACCACATCATGCTGGGTGGAGTGCAGAGTCTCCTGGCTTGTGATTGGCTCTGTTTCTGGCCGGCAAAAATCAAAACGGCGGGAGATGCAATTTTCTCAAGCTGGCGAAATACTCGTCCGAGCAACGAGCAGTTTCAAGTACGCTAATTCTCGAACGAGCATCATGCTCGGACGAGTATGTTCGCTCATCTCTAGTGCTGAGTAAATAAGGTTTCATAAAGAACATGAATAATGATCTGTGTAGATGACCAGAATGAACTTTAATCAGTTATTAAGACTCTTAATTATGGAAGCTGCTGCACCTGGCTCTTAATGGAAAAATCAATAAGCTAAGTATTAAATATAGCTGAGAAGAAACAGACCAAATGCTATGAAATTATCAAAAGATTTCATGACGCTGTCCAATGATTGTAAGACAGTTTGGTATGTAACAGTCCTTTTGGGTATATAAGACAGTGTATGCTTAACAATGCTCAATACTCAACAGGCTCGCTTGTCTCTCTTCTTCTCTCGGTTCAACTTCTTGATCCCTTCCATCCATCCGAGAAGAACATCAAGGTGGATGCCCTTTCTCGTGCCACTAATGTTGTTTGGGAAGAACCGGCTGCTCGTCATATCGTTACCCTGGAACAACTAGTTGTTGCTGCTCCTGTGGACCTACGGCAGCTTCCTCCTGGCAAAACCTATGCCTGACCAGTTCATTGAAAGAGGATACCGACTTGGGAACATTGCTCCCGTGTGGCTGGGCAACCTGGGGTGCATATCTTGCTATTACTGGTGGCCAGATCTGGTCAAGGGCGTTTGAGATTTTGTGAGTTCCTACACTTCCTGTGCCCAATACAAGACGTCACGTCTGAAGCCTGCAGGTCTGCCTTTGCCATTGCCGTTACCCACTTGTCCTTATACTTACATAGCCATGGACTTTATTACTGATCTCCCATCTTCTTCCGATAATGCAGTCATCTGGGTGGTAATGGATTGGTTTTCCAAGATGTCCCATTTTTCTTCTGTCAGGTCGGCCGTCAGCTCCACGTCTTGCCAGTCTGTTCTTCCTGCACATCTTTTAGCTTCATGGACTTCCCCTGCACATTGTCTCGGACCGTAGGGTCCAGTTCGTTTCCCATTTTTGGCGTTCACTGTGCAGTCAACTTCAAGTGAAGCTGGGATTCTCATTTGCGTACCATCCGCAGTCCAATGGACAAGTTGAGAGGGTTAATTAGACCCTGGGCTGCTATCTCCGCCATCTTGTCTCCGCCGTACAGGACGACTGGCCCACTCTGTTGCCATAGGCATGGACTCACTGGAGTCTGAGTCTGCCGGTGCCACTCCTTTCTTTGTTGTTTATGAACAACATTCGCGCCCACCTCTTCCTATCTCCGTGTCTGCTGATGTTCGTGCCGTGGAAGAGTTGGTAGAAGACCTTAAGTCCATCCGCGAAGAGACTCATCAATCTCTACTTTGGTGTTTACCTGCACTAAAACTCAGACTGATAAGAAACGCAGACCTCCCCCAGTTTTTTCTCCAGGTGATAAAGTGTGTCTATCTTCCAGATATGTCAGGCTGACGATTCCAAGCTATAAACTTGGGCAGCATTTCCTGGGTCCCTTCAAGGTGCTGAAGCGCATCAATGCCATGGCATACAAGCTGCACCTTCCTCCTACCATGCACATCCCGAACTCCTTCCATGTCTCCCTCCTGAAACCAGTCATCTTGAATTGCTTCTCCCAACAGGTACCTCCTCCTCCTGAGGCTGATGCAACTGATGTTTATGAGGTAAAGGAGGTCCTGGATTTTGCTGCCAGCCAATAGTCAGCCATCCATCAGCCAACCATCATTTGCCAGCCCACCTTATTTTATATGATACAGTACGAATATGTACACATACACATGAAATAGTCATGTATATGCAGATTCATTCAGCACAGAAATACAGGATTGTAGAAATAATATATGTTCTATGAAAGGGGTATAATTCTTCTTAGCTAGATATGACCATGAAGGATCTTCTGAAATAGATCTGCCCCATCATCAACAGAGGAGCTTTACTGATTTACTAGAAACATTAATGTAACATAATTGAAATAAGACTTGTCAAGTAACGCAGGCATCCACAACTCACTGTAGGTATTACGAGGAATCAAGCAGAGTTTTTGAAAAGGCTAAATCAGGTTATTCAGGGCAGCTCTTGGCATAAAGTCCCTTCTTCCTTGATGGTGCCAAAAAAAAAATCTTGATTAAGTTGTTAAGTTGTTGAAAAGTTATCTCGGAGTTCTAGAGACCTGATAGAGAACAATTCTAATCTGTAAGTTACGAGATGACACTTCTGCCGTGGTGTAGTCACTATTTAACTTTCATGTAAAAAGGCTAGAGGAGAGATGATTGCATATAAAACTGGCCTTCTGTCATGGCTTCTGCAAGTTGCCCATGATGGGATGAGTACTCTCACCAAGCAGTGTGATCAAAGCAAACACTTTCCAAGAAGGTGGGTGTGGATCTACTGTGCTTTACAACCACATTGACTTTGGACCTCTTCCTAGAGGATTAGACCAAAATCTTTCTAGTTTTCCAACCTCACTGCAGGAAGATTCAAAGGCCACTTCTAGACATGGTCCCGTTGTGGATAACGGCTGGCTCATCACCCACAGAGACATTACAATGTAATATATAGGGAAACACTAATGGGTCAGGAAGCCAAATGCTCAACGATGAGCAGAGGTCACAAATAACCAAGAGTATGTGCAAGGTCAGTAAGCAGAAAGAGTATTGAGGTGGGCAGCACCCGATCATGCAGAAGGTTATAAACAAGCTTGGATGACACCAAATAGCAGATCAGAAACAATATCAGGAAACAAGCTAAAGATTAGAAGTACAACTTAAGACAGAAGTATATAATACAACAAGACGAGACAAGCTCGACAGGCTCTGGGAAACAGGTAACCTGGCCTTCATAAAGCTGGATGTCACTAGATTGGCTGGGGACACTTATGTTGGTGCATGTGCTGTGCTGGCCCTTTAAGAAGAAAAACAGGTTATGTACACACTACAACAGCAATAGGAGAAGTGATCAGAGGAGGAAGAGTTGTGAGCACACCACAGAATAAGTGGGGAGAAAGAGGAGTGATGAGTACAGAACTGGACATGAACAAGTGAAAAATAATTTCCCAGGAACATAAAGGAACATAACTAGTGATGAGAGGACCCATTGAGGTTCTGAATCTGAGCCCCTGCTATTTAACCCCCATGATTGCTCTTAACTCTTTAAATGCTGCCGGCAAATCTGCATCATCCTCGGTGGGTGTCACATCATCGAGTAGCGACAACCTCTGTGAAAACGGCGGCACAAGTGCACTGTCTGAATTTAAATGCCTGCAGGTGTTAAATGGTGGTGGATGGGACTAGAACCCCAACCCGAACCCAGACTGAAGTCCGGGTTAGGGGGCATGGATCCAAACATTTACTAAAAAAGTCGGAAAACTTCAATATATGTGCTCTTTCCATGTATAATGCTGGGTGCTACAGATTCATTTTGTGCACCAGAAATCATGAATCTGGCGCTTCCCTGCACTGGCCCAACAGAGTTCACCAACTTTTTTGTGGTGCACCTTTAACATAGGATGTGCAACAGACTTTTCATGTTAAATATGGCGCTCGGTCCAACTGAGCACCGGCACGCCCCCTAATTTGTGTCGCATTGAGGTCTGCGCAGCTGCGCCGCAACAGGGTGTGACACAATACTGGTGCAGACACTTCTAAAATACCTGTGCAAGCAGCTTACACCTAAAAGAAAGTGCAAAGTGTATTAGGGTCCACTCATCACTAAATATAACTAATCACGTCATAACACACAATGGGGCACATTTACTAAGGGTCTGCACGCCGCATTTCCATTGGGTTTCCCAACTATTTCCAATTTGCACCGCATTTAACAGGGGTTCTTGGCGCATGTGATCAGATTTTGGCGCAATCGCGCCAACTTTCATGCGACACAAATCGGGGGCATGACCGTCGGACTACCCGACTGATTCGGACTAAACGCGGGATTTAAAATTCAAATTGTGATGCAAGACATGCACTTACATGCACCGGGAAGAAGAACGTGAAGGCAGACCTGAGCAGGGAAGCGACACTTGCAGGATATTGTGCGCACGATCTTAGTGAATCGCGCCGGACTTCATCCTCGTCGGAAAACGCACCTCAAGGCTCGCGACAGGACCGGGTAAGTAAATGTGCCCCAATATGTATAATGATATATTAACCTATGATTCTGAAAAAACCTTCTCAGCATCCCAATTACAGAAAACGTGTCAGCAGAATTGAAAATAGTAAACTACAGTATTTTGTCAAACAGGTATACACCTTCCAGATCATGTTTCTTTCATGGCCCAACAAGCTGAGATCATCCAGAAAATCATCTTTGAAGTGAGGTGTAAATTTGTTGTATAAAGTCACAGGGGTGGAGATTTTAGCTCTAAAGTCAAGTTCTCATCTCCTAAGAATGTCCACTTCACTTTAATTGACGCCCTTGTGCCCAGGGACATCACTAGCATGATGTCAATCACAGCAGAAGGGGTGTTCTGAGAAAGGGAGAGCTTGACTTTAGCACTAAACTCTCCACCTCCATGACTTTATATAACTAATTTATATCTCACTTCAAATATTGTTTTCTGGATGATGCCACTATGCTGGACCATGAACAGAACTTCAGTAAATCTTCTTCAGAACATACAGGTGTAATGGTTCAATTTCTGCTGACAGGTTCCTTTTAAATAAATAAAGCAGATACAGAGAAATCTCTCCTTCTAGGGAGAGCAACATGTCTATGAGTTACATGCCCATCATTTAATGTGATATTTATTTGCCTTTGGACCCCTCAGTACCTTCTATACCACTATGAAGCCCCCATTCACTTGCTATGGCTCAATATACAATATACAATATGCACATATTCAGATATAATGATTAACTGATAAAATAAAGCTTGTCCCCTGAGGTTGCACAGGTGGAGGTGGATTTATTCCCATATGACTCAATCTGTATGACTGTAGCTGTTCTTGTTTAGGTAATGAATTGATCTCGGCAGAGATTTTCTCTCACTGATTTCCCTCAGACTGTGTCACTTCAGGGATTACGAGCCGAGCTTTAACATTCATTTTATTCATGCAACATCACGTCCCACCATATAGATCAAGGCTAATGTCTGGATCCATGTTGATGAGATATATTGGTGCCTTCAGAGTCTGTCTATGGAATAAAGACTAATGTGAATCCATAGTATAATGTGATGGCTCAAAAGATTTTTAGGTATTAAAATGAACAAATGCTTGGTCAAAGATAATAGACCACGGTAGCCTCTGAGATACAACTATTGGTGGCCGACACCTGGCCCTTGCACCAAACAGTTGATTGGCATTGTGTTAACACATGAGACAGAAGTTGGCTTCCTTTCCCTGTAACGGTTGGAAACTGTAACTAACTGTAACTAATTGAGACAATTTATGGTTTATAGCCACTACAGTTACACAGTTCCAATAGTTTCCGGCTCCTGGTCCTATGTTTACAGGTTGCATGGATGGGATATTGGCCACTCACAATTTTTTGATGACCTGTTCTTATTATGGTCTATTCTCAAGATTGGGTCAGGGAGTAAGAGTTCTCCATAAGGAGGTTTTGCCAATTCAGGCCACCTTGCAGACACGTGGAGACTTAAAGAGGACCTGTCACCTAAATTTTCGGCACTAGGAGCTGCTTACTTAAGTAAGCAGCTCCTAGTGCTTGATCAAACGCCGCAGTGTTAGAAGGATAGCGTTACCGGAAACCTCCGGTAACGTTATCAAACACTGCGGGGGTACAATGTAATCATCGGACAGCTAGCAAAGCTGTCCAATGTATTCATGAGGGGGCGGTCCGAGGCGCTGCCTCTTCCCCGGACCGCCCCGCTCGTTCAATAGGCTTGCAGTGACTGCCGCGCGCTAGGCGGCAGTCACCGCCCCTGGCCACGCCCTAACCCCGCCCCTCATGAATACGTTGGACAGCTTTGCTAGCTGTCCGATGATTACACTGTACCCTGCCGCAGTGTTAGATAGCGTTACCGGAGGTTTCCGGTAACGCTATCACTCTAACACTGCGGCATTTGTTCAAGCACTAGGAGCTGCTTACTTTAGTAAGCAGCTCCTAGTGCCGATAAATTGGGTGACAGGTCCTCTTTAAGCCATTGATGCTTCACTAGAGGATTCTGGGAAATATGAAAATACATGGTGAGCAGAACGTTTTAAATTAAAAGCTCAAGAAAGGCTGAACTTACTCTGGATATAATTATCAATCTAAAGGAATATTTTAGAAATTTCATGAAGAAAGACGAGTGTGCCATAAGTAGGTGAAAAATAGAAGTGCCCTTTGTGATCATGAACAAGTGCTGATTGCATCAATGGTTGCCACACATATCAGTAGTCATTGATGGGGCTGTTATAGACACTGACAAAGAAGAGTACGTAAAGCTTCAAAACGAAGTAAAAATCTAATTTCTTTACTTCTCCATCATATTTAAACATTACATAGCATATCTGTAGCTCATGTAAAGTCATGACTAAGAATCCCTAGGACAGTGGTGGCGAACCTATGGCACTGGCACCAGAGATGGCACTCGGAGGCATCTTTGTGGGCACACGGGCTGTCTCCCAGGCACAGAGTTTGGCAGACATGGCTTCTTCCTGCAGTCTCAGGTAGTCCAAGTAGTGCCCTGCTATTTTAAAGTGACCCATCTTGTGCTGCTTGGTCCTGTCCGAAGATTGAAAAGGTGTCGGATTGGAGCTCAAAGATTCTGGTAGCAATAAGTTTGTTACTGCCTAAATTGCCGTGTTGGCACTTTGGGAAAAGCTAATGGTTTTTAGGTGTCGTTTTGGGCACTCGATCTCTAAAAGGTTTGCCATCACTGCCCTAGGACAACTTGAGGAGATGTTTCGATGTTTTGTGGTGCATTATTAAAATAACTTTGATGTCAATTCTATAAAAGATCTGCAAATATGGTTTTTCTGGTTTTTGCAAGAAAACTTTTCAGAAGACAACTCTCTAAGTCTATGCCAACTTTCAAGAAACCACAGGAGTAGACTTCTAAAAGATAGCAGTTGAGGCAAAGGAATATATATTCATTTCTTAGGATCATTTGAGGAACAAGCATACCTAAAATTCTCCAGATGCCAAATGTGGCCTTCTCAAAGATACTGTACATACCTCCCTTACTAGATACAACAACTACGGGAAGTCGAATTCAGATGTTTCAGAGGTCCAAATCACCTTGAAGCAAGTTGGATGTCTCTGTTGTTTTTATTTCTTGCTGAAGAAAAGCATGACCATACAAGAAATGATGCCACCTCCACTGCTTCAAGGTCTCAGGGCCAGGAGTTCAAAGCAAATAACTTTACTGCTCATAGCATTGTTAAACATAAAGACCTTCCTGGTCATGACACTGTCTACACAAGACCTTGATCTTTGAGGTACAAATTTTTTTCTTATTGTAAGATGAAAATGCAAAATTATTGTAGAAATTATTGAATAGTCGCAAAAATGCACCCAAACGTCCCAAAAAATAAAAAAACACCAAAGAGAAAATAACAGATAAAAAAAGCTACATGTCCCCCAATGTGGTGATTCCCAAACATTCCCAATGTGTCCTTTGGAACATACAGTTAAAGTCATAAAACAAAGCCCGATATAAATGAGACTAATAACTTTTTTGTCAGATTCAATCACATTTCAAAATTATTTCCATCATCCTAGATTATTACATGGTATCACTGCTCCATAAAGCTCTGTACACTAAAAAAATAAAGGGTCTTTGGCAGGAAAATAAAAACAAAAAAATGTTAAACTAGAAAGGGTATGAAAGGGTAGATACATGAGGGTCAAAAATTTGTCCCTCAATGTTTTCAAAATATTTATCAAAAATGTATGTAGTAATGGAGATAATTAAAATGTTTGATATTTCATCATTTACTTTCAGATTTATTTCAAAATAAAAAATAAAACAATCTTTTTCTCTATGGAAATGAAATGAGAAATGAAAAAAACAGAAGAAAAAACTAATAAAAAATCTTAAATTCAAATAATGACATTGGGGGTCATTTACTAAGGGCCCGATTCGCGTTTTCCCGACGTTTTACCCGAATATTTCCGATTTGCGCCGATTGTACCTGAATTGCCCCGGGATTGTGGCGCACGCGATCGGATTGTGGCGCATCGGCGCCGGCATGCGTGCGACGGAAATCGGGGGGCGTGGCCGAACGAAAACCCGACGTATTCGGAAAAACCGCCGCATTTAAAAACCGAAAAAGTGTTGTTTGGGAACCGCTTACCTTCACCTGGTCCAGCTCGGTGCATTCCGGCGCGTTGAGATGCTTTTCAGCGCAGCAGCGCCACCTGGTGGACGGCGGAGGAACTACCTTCATAAATCTGCCCCATTATCTCTAACAAGCAACTGTAGAAAATGTGCTCTATTAATACAGTATGTGAACATGTCAGATACACCGGGTCTGAGGGATATCCATGGGGGCATGTAGGGGGTCTGAAGGATATCCATGGGGAGATACATGGGGATATGAAGGGGGTCTGAGGGATATCCATGGGGAGATACATGGGGATATGAAGGGGGTCTGAGGGATATCCATGGGGAGATACCAGATACATGGGGATTGAAGGGGGCCTGGGGATATCCATAGGGAATACTTGGGGATATGAAGGGGTCTGGGGTATCCATGGGAGATACATGGGAGATATGAAGGGGGTCTGAGGGATATCCATAGGGGATGATAGTGGGGATATGGAAGGGGGTCTGGGATATCCATGGGGTAGATACATGGGGATATGAAGGGGCGTTGGGATCCAGCGGTGAGATACATGGGTATGAAGGGTCTGGAGATGGGGTCTGGAGGATATCCTAGGGAGATACTGGGGATTATAAGGGTGTCTGAGGGTATCCATGGGAGATACATGGGATATGAAGGGGCTCTGAGGGATATCCATGGAGATCATGGGGATAAAGGGGGCCTGTGGATATCCTGGGAGATTCTGGGATATGAAGTGGCTCTGAGGATATCCATGGGTGTACATTGGGATATGAAGGGCTCTTAGGGATCGCCATGGGAAAACAAGAATGACCTCATTCATCTCTAACTTTGCACCCCAACAATTTCAGTATCGCCCTCTTCACATCTTTATTCCGGACACTGTATATCAAAGGATTTAACATAGGAGTAATGGTTGTATACAGTACAGATAGAGTCATTTCGAAGATTTGGCCATCTTTTAATGGCGGCATTACATAGACAGAGATCCAGGTGCCGTAATACATGCTGAGGACTATGAGGTGGGACGAGCAGGTGGAGAAGGCCTTTTTCCTTCCGTCACTGGATTTGATATTTAGGATGACAATGATGACCTTGATATAACATATTATACTGCTCAGAAACGGACCAAGACCAAAGATTAAAGCTTCTAAGTAGCTGATTAACTGAAAACCAGCAATGGGACAAGAGATTTTCTCAAAGGCTTTGAATTCGCAGAAGAATTGTGAGACGGTATTAGAATAACACATTGGTATCTTAGACAAGGCAAAGGTTGTAGCTGAGGAATTAAAGAAACCTGAAACCCAGGCTATGGTCATCAACAGTAGACAGTTCCTCTTACTCAATACACTGTGATAATGTAGAGGACGGTATTAGAATAACACATTGGTATCTTAGACAAGGCAAAGGTTGTAGCTGAGGAATTAAAGAAACCTGAAACCCAGGCTATGGTCATCAACAGTAGACAGTTCCTCTTACTCAATACACTGTGATAATGTAGAGGGTCACAGATGGCCACATATCGATCATAAGCCATAATGAAGAGCAGGAGATCCTCTGTAGTGGCCACATGACCGAAAAAGTACATCTGGGTGAAGCATTGAGTGAACGATATTGTATAGTCATCACTCAGGAACATGTGGACCAGCTTTGGAACTGTAATCGTTGTGTAGCAAAGATCAATGATGGATAAGTTGCAGAGGAATTATGAACTAAGTGGGCCATTAATTTATTCGCTTTATCACCATGCGCATAATACTTGAATTTTGAGCATTGATAATTAATTGCAGCTTTTATATTTAATAGGTCAATAATAGAGATGAGCGAGAACTAAAATGCTCGAGTGCTCGTTATTTGAGACAAACTTTTCCTGATGCTCGAGTGCTCGTCTCGAATAATGAGCCCCATTGAAGTCAATGGGAGACTCGAGCATTTTGTAAAGGGACCATGGTTCGGGAATAAAATGTGTTATTTAATTGAAAAAGAATATCTTCTCATAAGTTAGCAGATGTATGCAAACATCTGCAATCTATTCTTCACTGTTCCGCATGTATATTATCTCCCGACAAGTTAGCAGATGTGAAGAACAGTGAAGAATAGAATAAAAACAGTGAACACAGGATCATTTAAGTGAAAAACGCAGTGAAAAGCACAGTGAAGAATAGATTGCAGATATTCGGCATATCTGCTTACTTGTCGGGAGATGCGCTGTCCCGGGTTCCGCTCCTCTTCTTCCACTGAAGTCTCCCCGATCTCTCTGCCGCTGCCCCGATGTCTCCGTGCTGCCCAAATGTCTCCGTGCTGCTGCTGCCCCGATGTCTCCATGCTGCCGCTGCCCCAATGTCTCCGTGCTGCCCCGATGTCTCCATGCTGCCCCAATGTCTCCATGCTGCCCCGATGTCTCCATGCTGCCGCTGCCCCGATGTCTCCGTGCTGTCGCTGCCCCGATGTCTCCGTGCGGCCGCTGCCCCGATGTCTCTGTGCTGCCCCGATGTCTCCGTGCTGCCGCTGCCCCGATGTCTCGTGATCACACCACGACATCATTGGGGAGAAAGAGAGTGATGAGTACAGAACTGGACTGAACAGTGAAAAATTACTTTCCCAGTACAATAAATGACCATAACTAGGCGATGATCGAACCTAAAATGCTCGGTACTCGTTATTCGGACGAACTTTTTGCCCGAGCTCGAGTGCTACGTCTGAAATAAACGAACCCCGTTGAAGTCCAATGGAGACTCGAGCTTCGTTTTCAAGGTGGACCAGGCTCTCACAGGGAATGTGCCAACAAACAACCTGGAACTCAGAAACGATGTGAAACACCAGAAATGGACAAAACAGCAGGGGCAGAGCTGGATGCTCTGAGCTGCTTAAACGCACCATTATGCCAAAATTAGTGACAACAGCATGGCCCAGAAGAGTGACAGAATTAACTAGATAGCAATCTAAAAATCCAATAATTGGACCTGACACTATAGGGGACGGCATTGCAGAGCCAGCGGCAGCAGGCTATAGAGTGTCAATGGCGACATACCCTAAATGGACTCATGGGATTCAAACCAAGGGGGGCAGAGAGGAACCAAAGGAGTGAGCAAGAAGGCCAAATAATAATCGGACAATGATAAAAGTGTTGCAGTATATTTTGTGGATTACACAGCAGGGTGGCGACAAAGTTAAACTGGAAGCCCATAAAACAACCCAAATTTGCTACACAAGCTCGTTTGATAGGGGACACTGTATGGGGCAGTGAACTAGAATAGTAGATAAAGGTGCTGCAGTTAAAAGCTATGTTAGTTGTGATCTTGGCATGGACTGGCGCTCCGCTGCCAGGTCGGACTTTCCGCATCCAAGCCCGTTCCTTATGGATACTCCCCAACAGCAACTTCTAAGAAACCTTTTGTGATAAATCAAGTGTAGTACGTCTTATAAGTTTAGGAGCGGGTTGCGGGGAATGTAAACGATGGCGCAAGAAGCGTGAAA
The DNA here is from genome assembly GCA_019512145.1 of Engystomops pustulosus. NCBI lineage: Eukaryota > Metazoa > Chordata > Amphibia > Anura > Leptodactylidae > Engystomops > Engystomops pustulosus. The sequence goes on from WNYA01000014.1 coordinate 1,551,408, forward strand.
TAAATATCGTAAATAAAAAAGTGTGCAAGTATAATTTTGTTGGATTACACAGCAGGTGGCGACAAAGTTAACAAGGTTTGGGAATGCCCTGAAGAGCTCTGTGGGCGGTGGTGCCTTATCCTAGCTCAGCGTTTTGAGCACCCGGCCGATAGCTGCGGCACTTAGCTGCTGTGCATGCTTGGTAGCTAAACGGACTGAGGCGCCATGCCCACGGGGGATTGTGTATTCGATGAGTTAGGAGGTGGATGAGGGTTGGTGAGTGAGTATAGTAGGTGCGCTTGAGACCTGACCGAGTAGGCCCCGCCAATTCTCTGCTCGGACATTATACCAGCCCCAGGTTCAGACTCGGTCCCAGCCTGCAACAAAGTTAAGTTAGTAGCCGTCTTATAAGTTTGGGATATGTCGGGGTGAGGGGAATGTAAACAGATGGTCAGAAGTCGCATGATGGCGCATGGAGCTGGCCGCTCCTGCTGGCCAGGCGAGCTTTCGCCAATCAAGCCTCCTGTCTCTAGCTACTCCCCAAACAGCACTTGTTTGTATAAGATCAAGTGAGTAGGTTTTATAAGTTTCGGATACTGCCGGGTGAGGGGAATGTAAACAGATGCGGCAAGACGCTGAAAATCAGTTTGGTAAATTGATAAAAGTTGCCCGTATATTTTTTGTTGTGTGAAAACAGCAGGGGGAGAACAAATTAACAAGTTTTGAGGGAATCCATGAAAACAACCCAAATTCTGCCTAACACCTCGTTGATAAAGGGACGATGTATGGAGAGCACTATATGGACGACTTTGGAGGTAGCGAATGGAGACAACGTGGTGGTGGAGGCTCAATGGGAGACACTTTAATAGGATAGTGCCTGGATGTGGCGCACGCAAAAAATTTTCAACAGATAGGAAGCAGGTAGGTGGCCCTCCAGTAAAAGGAATAGATGAAGGCGCCTGTATGTGCATACAAAAAAATTTCAAACCAGAGGAGCAGGTATGTGCGCCTCCAGAAAAATGAATAGATTGAGTGCCGTAGTGGCACTCCCAAAAATTGTTTATAAACAGAGGACCGGGTAGGTGGTCCCTCCAAAATTAAATGCATAGAGTACTATAGCAGCCATGGGCCCTGGGCACAAAATAGCCAGTTCTCTGCTTTACCTGTACAAAGAGAGGGAGAAGGAGGAAAATGAGGAGTGAGGAGGAGGTGAACAAATTATTCAGGTTGAGTCTCCTCACCTGGTGAGAGTTGGAAATTATGAGAAATCAGGCTTTATTAATCTAATAGCTCAAGCCTGTCAGAACTGTCAGTTGAACAGGCGTGTACGCTATCGGTGAATGTGCCACCAGCTGCACTGAAAAACCCGCTCGGGACAAGACGTAGCGGCAGGTGCACAAGGAAGAACCCTCAAGGGCGTACAGCGCCAGTTCGGGCAACACGTTCAGGCTTTGAAACACCCAGTAGTTGTAGGGGTCGGCTTTTGATCATTTAGGACGATGTATGGGCCAGCTAGCTGCTCACCCCCTCACCATCTTTCTGTAAAGTCAGCCCTACTCTGCCGAGAACGGGACAGGTGAGCATGTCTTGCTGGGGTGACATAACGCTGGCAAAGCTTGAAAGCGTACCCTTGCCAGTGCTGGACACACCTGGGCCTGCTCGCATACTCTCCCTGCTATTGTCCCGCAAACTACGCACTACTGCCGCTAGCGCTGTCAGAAGGAAATAACTGTTTCAGTCAGCTTGTGAAACACAGTGCCTGTGGGATTCATGCATTCTCACACTCTCCTTCCTCTGCGGGAGAGAGTGGAAATTTGCTTGTACCGTGTGTCAGGAGATGAACTAACCCAGTGAATCGGTGTCGGAATAATTCTTTGAACGCGAGGGTCAACGGGATAGGCAAGCACTAGCAGTTAAATCTGACCAATGCCGGCAGAGTACCAACGCGCTAAGAATTAACTGTCCCCTCACTGGCCTGACGTCCATTCTCCTGTCCATTCCCTCTCCCAAACCTCCAACTCCTCTTCTTCTGCCACATTACAACGCTGAACAGCTGAAGACTACAACAATGGATCCCCCTCTTGTGTTCGCCAACAGTCTCCTCCTCGCTTCCTCTCATCATCCTCCACTCCACTCCTCCGATAGCGCTGAGAACAGACCGAGGGTCTTGTGGCTATAACAAGGGTATCTTCTTCCCCGTCTTTTGACGAGCGCAAAGCTGCCGATTCATGCTGATCAGAGAGTTTTCAAAAGGCCAAGCACGTGGCGCGTGAGCGGATGGTGAGGTGTGTATGGCGGGCATCGCTACTGCCATCTGTGTTGACCTGCCTCAAAGTTAACTCGGCACCTGACAGATTCGACATCTCACGTCCACTCCCATTGGTAGAACTTGGGAGTCTGGACTGACCGGACTACCAGTTTCTTGTGGAATTTACATCTGGCAAGTCTAACATCGCTTGGCGCGTGCTGGTAAACTCGTTGGAAAATGTCAGTGTTGAATTCCACACTCGTGGGCACGTCGCGACAACAGTCGGTGAGCGGGCAGTGGAGCGCGTCTGCGCCGCCCTGAGAGTGGCAGCATCTGTGCTGGAAAACATTCCTGAAATGCGCACAGATGCGGCGCACCTTCGTTGAGCCAATCAGACTGATTGGGGTAGTCTTGAGGAGACGCTGAACTATCAAATTTAACACATGGGCAGGCTGGCACATGTGTCAGCTTATCCGAGTTGCAGAGCGAGGCCGACACCGGTTCGCGCTCTGTTTCACACACACACTGCGGTTCAGTTCAGTCCCGTTGCCACCCCAGATCGTCTGGCGCCTGATGACCCGTGATATAGCTCTGGGCGGGTGCCTTTTATCGCCTAAGGCCCAGCCCAGTTTAGCGCCTGCTGTCGTTAGGCGAGGCACTGCTGCTGTGCCTAGAGCTAACCCGACTGATGGAGCCGTTCCAACGGATGGAGTTCGGCAGGGAGGAGGTTGGGAGGGGTGCGGGAGTAGGAGAGATAGTAGCCTGAAACAAACTGGACCGAGTGAGGCCACGCAATCCTGCGGGCCAGTATATGACAGCCGAAGGGTCAGATCGCTGCCCGGTCTCCCCAAGTACCAATGTGCGTCAGCGATATAGAGTGGCCCGCCCGCAGGCACTCGTCCACGTGTCCGTGTCAGGGGACCTTGTCAGAACCGGCGTTGGTCAGGGCACGGATTGATGTTGTCTGACACATGCGTGAGGGCTGGACGGCCAATCCGGACAAAGTAGTGGCTGCTGGGGAACGCATACCAGGAGGCGGCCGCCGCTTGAGGTTGCGAAAGGCCTCGGTCTCTATATCCTTAGTGGCACATCTCCAGGCTAACAATCTGGAGATGTGCACAGTAAGGGCTTGGCGGTGTGGGGGTTTCAGCTATCATGTGCGTTTCCGCTCCGCGTTGGGGTAGTGGAGAGTGAAGTGGTGGATGCTGTGGAGGAGTCGTGGAGGCGCACGATGGGTTTCTTGTGCAGGGTCGCTGGGCAGGGGGTGACTATCAGTACTGACACGGGACGGAGCACGTGTGGTGCACGGTCGAGTGTGAACGGGCTTGTGTGCCATAGATGGGTGTTCAGGCATTAATATCGCTGCGCAACTGGTGGTAGTTGAACTAGTCGGTGGTGGAACACCTAGCGAGCTGGTTGGGCAAGATTGCCACCACACAGCCCGTCGGTTCATCCGGTTTCCTTAAAGAACCTCCAGACTTACTGAAGATGCTAGCCCTCGCCGCAAGAGCCTCGCACGGAATCCACTAGTGACACATTTGGCGCTGATGCACCAGCTCTGGCCTTACCGTCATCCGTCTGGCCCCACCCACGCCTCTTCCCAACGGCGGTTGTTCTGGGCAGGACTCTTCCTCCTCTCAGACAGCACTGTTGTTCACACGCCGGCCTCTCAACCCAGCTTGTGGTCTGTACACCGTACTCATCCTCCGATCCCTCAGTTTTTGCTCCCCCTCGGACTTCCTGCCCTGACAAACAACTTCCCCATTGTCGGAAACCGTGTCTCCTCATCGTCGGACACCTCTTACACACGGTCCACAACGTCAAGAAGGTCTATATCATCACCCCAGACGTGATGTGGAAACCTGGGCATCGTAAAGGAAATTCTAGCGCACAACGGCAATGGTTTGTGACGGGGAAAGGGTCCAGAAAACAGTTCCCCCCAGAGTATCCGTTTCAAATGCAAATTTTCCTGGGAGGGGAACAGACTGGGGGGAGAGGAGGCCTGAGGTGTGAGACTGGAGGAAGTGTGCGATTTTGCGTGACAGGGGTGATGCCGTGGAAGACTGAATGGTGGACAAATTGCTGCAAGACATGTCAGCAATCCACGACATCACCTGTTTCGCACTGTTCTTGTTTTTTTTTTTTTTTCCGTGGCATCTTTTGTTTGGCTCTAAAGTTAACCACAGTCCCAGTAATTTCAAGCATGAACCTTAGGAGTGTACTCTCTGCGGCCGTTTCCTTGCTCCATCATAAGAAGGTGGTGTCTCACCCCGCAGGACCACGGCTCTGCCCCTCAGTAGGTTGGACCCACGTCCCCGCCCTCTTCCTCTACCCCTAGCCTGGGGTAAACATTTTGTTAAAAGTAGATTATAAATTAATTTTTTTTTTTAAACTTTTTTTGTTTTTTTGTTTTTTTTGTGTTTTGTTTTGAGTTTTAAAAACAACAATGCTATCCTATAGCTTATGGCTATTTTCAGCCAATGTATGAAAGCACACTACTATGCCAGATGAGAGACACTATTCATTAAACAACAATAAACGTAAAATAAAAAAGACAAAATGGCGAGACTTGCCGAAATGCAATATCCAACCCCCTACTAAATTTTCCCACTTCGGATCTTGGCAATGGATTGTGCGTTCACTAAGCCAAAAAACAGCGGTCCGCAGTCTCACTACAAACTTGTCACAAATTGGCTGTAGATGCCACTGCAATAAGTAACCACAGCAGATCAACACAGAAATCAATATATACTCAACGCTACTGTCAGGCGCAATAAGGGCCGTTTGGATTCTCCTACTGGACTATTTTAGCCCAGTAGTAAAGCAACACTACGATGCCAGATGAGATGACACTGTTATTAACAAAATAACGTAAAATAAAAAGGACAAATGCAGACTGTGCCTAATTGAATCCAACCCCTCATAATCTCTCCCACTTGCTTCCTAAGGATAATGTGCGTCACTAGCGCAAACACAAAAGCGGTCGCACGTCCACTTCAAATTGCTCACATGCTAGTAGATGCACTGCAGCAAGTACAGTCCCCAGCAGATTCAACAGAAATAGACTATTAACGCTACTGACTTAGGCGCAAGTAGCCGTTTGGATTCTCCTATGGCCTATTTTCTAGCAGTATGAACAGCCCACTAATATGCGATGAGAGACAACTGATTATTAAACAAAATAAACGTAAATATAAAAAGGACAAATTGGCAGACTGTGCCTATGAAATCCACCCCTACTAAATTTGTCCACTGTCCGGTCTTGCAAGTGGAGATGTGCGTCCCACAAGCGCAAAACAAGCGTCGCAAGTACTCACTACAAATTGTCTCAACAATTGGCTAGTACCACTGCGAGTACAGCAGTCGCACCAGCAGATCAACCAGAAATCCAATAAAATATATAACGTTACTGTAGGCGCAAGTAAGCCGTTGGATTCTCATGGCTATTTCAGCCAAGATGAAAAGCACACTATAGTCCGAGAGATACACAGTGACTTTATTAAACAAATAAAGTAAAATAAAAAGGACAAATGCCAGAGACTGGTGCTATGAAATCCAACACCCCTACTAAATTTTCCCACTGTTGGTGTTTGAGGTGGATATGTGTGCCACTAAGAGTAAACACAAACGGTCGCAACCCCTGCTCATTCCCTCAACACAATGGTACTAAGAGCCAAAAAAAAAAAAAAAGTAGAACGTTATTGTAGCCCTAAGAGGGCTGTTGGGTTTCTTGGAGACATCACTGCCTAAAACAGTAAGCTAATAGACACACCTAACGCTTTCCCTGACCAGCAGCAGCTCTCTCCCTAGCGTCATCCAGACACAGAATGATCCCGAATGCAGCGGGCAGCGGCGTATCCCAGGGTCACCTATTGGCCCTACCACTGCTACTCTTCGACGTGTAGAGGGTAACCACGTCAGGCTGGGTGGAGTGCGAGTCTCTCTGGCTTGTGATTGGCTCTTGTTTCGGCCGCCAAAAAGCAAAAGCGTGGGAGATGCATTCTCGAGCGGTGGCGAAGTATTCGTACGAGCAACGAGCACTTCGAGACGAATGCCGACCGAGCATCAGTCGGACGAGCAGTTCGTCATCTCTAAACATAACATGAGAGAGGACCCATGAGGTTCTGAATCTGAGCCCTTGCTATTACCCCCATGAGTTGCTTAATCTTAATCTAATGCTAAGCGACTTAAATGCCCAAATCTGATATTTCAGGTGGGTCCAACAAGTCATCGAGTGCTGACAACCTGCTGTGAAAACGCGGCACAGAGTGCACTGTTGAATTTAAATGCCGCGCAGTGTTAAATGGTGGTGGAGGGAAGAACCCCAACGAACCCAGCTGAAGTCCGGGTTAGGGGGCAGTGGAATCCAACTTTACTGAAAAGGAGTCGCAGAAATTCAATACTGTGATTCCTTTCCATGTATAAGTGCTGGGTGCTACAGATTCATTTTGTGCACCAGAATCAGAATCTGCGCTTCCCCTGCCCTGGCCCACAGAGTCTCACAACTTTTTTCTGGCACCTTAACCATAGAGTGGCAACAGACTTTTCATGTTAAATATAGGCAACATCGGTCCCAACGACACCGGACGCCCCCTTATTTGTGTCGCATTGAGTAGCTGCGCAGCGCGCAGCAACAGGTGTGACCAAACTGGTAGACATTCTAAAATACCTGTGCACGCAGCTTAATCCCTAAAAGGAAAGTGCAAAGTGGTATTAGGGTCCACTCATCATAAATATAATAATACGTCATGAACACACACAATGGGGCACATTATAAGGGTTGCACGACGCATTCTCATTGGGGTTTCCACAACTTTTCCAATTTGCAATCCAGCATTAACAGGGGTTCTTGCACATCGGTCAGATTTTGGCGCAATCGCGCGACTTTCTGCGCCACAAAACGCGGTGATTTAAAATTCAAATGTGATGCAAGACATGCACTTACATGCACCGGGAAGAAAGAACAAGAGGCAGCTTCCTGATCAGGGAAGCCGGACCTTGCAGGATCTAGTGTGCGCACGATCTTTTAGTGAATCGCGCCGGCACTCATCCTCGTCGGAAAACGCACCTCAAGGCTCGCGGACAGGACCGGGTAAGTACAGCCCCAATATGTAATATTATCTATCAACCTGAGTCTTCTGAAAAACCTTCTCAAGCACCCCAATTACAGAAACGGTTCAGCAGAATGAAAATAGTAAATACATTATTTGTCAACAGGTAACACTTCCCGTCATGTTCTTCTCATGGCCCAACAAGCTGAGACAGCAGAAAGTCATCTTTAAGTGAGTTAATTTTGTTACGTAAAAAAGGCAACAGGGGTGGAGATTTTAGCTCTAAAGTAAAGTTCTCATCTCCTATAGATGTTCCCCTCCTTAATTGACGCCCTTGTGACAGGGAATCCTAGACATGATGTCAACACAGGCGAAGGGGGGTTCTGTTCGAGGAAAGGGAAGCTTGACTTTACGAAACTAACCTCTCCCCTCCATGACTTATATAACAATTATACTCTCCACTTCAAATTTGTGTTTCTGGACTGCATGCCACTCATGCGGACCATGAACAAACGAACTTCAGTAATCTTTCAAAATACAGGTGTAATGGTTCAAATTCTGGCTGACAGGTCTTTTTAAATAATAAGAGGCAGTACAGACCGAAAAATCTCTCCTTCTAGGAGAGCACCATGTCATGAGTACAGCCATCATAATGTGATATTTATTTGCCTTTAGGACCCTTCATACCTCTATACCATATGACATGCCCCCATTCACTTGCTATGGCTCACTATATACAATATCAATATGCACATATTCAGATATATGATTAAACTATAAATAACGCTTGTCCCCTGAGGTGCCACGAGGTGGAGGGATTATTCCCATAATGACTCATCTGATGACTGTAGCTGTTCTTGTTTACGGTAATGAATGATCTCGGCAGAGATTCTCTCACTGATTTCCCCTCGACAGTGTCACTTCCAGGGATTAGAGCCGAGCTTTAACATTCATTGGGTTATTCATGCAACATCAGTCCCACCATTATATACACGGCTAATGTCCTGGATCCATGTTGACGGATATATTGTGCCTTCAGAGGCCTTTCTTGGAATAAAGACTATGTGAATCCATAGTCTAAGTGATGGCTCAAAGATTTTTAGGTATTACAATGAACAAATGCGTCAAAGATAATAGACCCGGTAGCCCTGAGATACAACTATTGGTGGCCGACACTGGCCCTGCACCAAACAGTTTGCATGGCATTGTGTTACAACATGAGAAAGTTGGCTTCCTTTCCCTCTGTAAACGGTGTGGAAACTGTAACTAACTGTAACTAATTTAGGACAATTTATGTTTTAGCCACTACAGTTACACAGTTCCCCATAGTTTCCCGGCTCTGGTCCTATGTTTACAGGTTTGCTGGTGCGGAATATTGGCCATCAACTCACAATTTTTTAGACCGTGTCTTATTATGGTCTTTCTTCAAGATTGGGTCGGAGTAAGCAGTTCATAAGAGTTTTGCCAATTCAGGAGCACCTTGCAGCACGTGGAGACTTAAAGGGACTGTCACCTAAATTTCGGCACTAGGACTGCTACTTAAGTAGCAGTCTAGTGCTTGATCAACGCGCAGTGTGTTAGAATGATAGCGTCTAACCGGAAACTGCCGGTAAGTCAACATGGATGTCCATAAACCGAAACTGTTCAGTTCATGAGGCGGGGGTGCGGTCCGAAGGTCTGTACACCACTTCCCAGATGGCGCCGCTTACGTTTTCAAGGGCCGGAGGCGACGGGCGCTTGCAGTGCACCGCTTCTACGCCTTCGTAATGAGGCTTGCATTGACTCCCCTACGCGCGCTTGCCCGCGAACCAGCCATGTCCCCTGGCCACGCCGCCTAACCCGCCCACATGAATACGTGGACAGCTTTGATAGTGTCGATATTATCTACCTTACCCGCCGCAGTGTAGATAGCGTTACCCGAGGTTCGGTAACTCTATCACTCTAACACTGTCGGCATTTGTTAAGCATAGGCTCCTTCGTTAGTAAGCATCTCCTAGTGCCGATAAATGGGTGACAGGTCCTCTTTACGCCATTGATTCTGCACTAGAGATTCGGGAAATATGAAAATACCATGGTGGCGAACGTTTTAAATATTAAAGCTCAAAAGGACCAACTTACTCTGATTTATCAATTCTAAAAGGAGTTCAACGGATCTATTTAGAATTTCATGAAGAAAGAACAGTGTGCATAAGTAGGTGAATAATATAGAAGTGCCCTTTGCTGATCACTGAACAAGGTGCTTATGCATCAATGGTTTCCACACATTATCAGTAAGTCTTGATTGGGGTCCATGGGCTGGTTGGGATAGACACTGACAAACGAAGAGTACGAAAAGCTTCAATCAAACAAAGCTAAAAATAATTTCGTTTACTTCTCCATCATATTTAACATTATCATCGCATATCTGTAGCTCAGTGAAAGTCATGACTAAGAATCACATAGTCAGTGGTGTGCGAAACCTATGGCATGGCCACCAAGATGGCACTGCGAGGTCTTTGTGGGCACACGGGCGTCTCCCAGGACAAGAGTTGGAGACATGGCATCTTCCTGCGTCTCAGGCAGTCCAAGTGTGCCCGCTATTTTAAAGTTGACCCATCATGTGCTGCTTGATCCTGTCCGAAGATTTGAAGGTGCTCGGATTGAGCTCAAAGAATCTTGAGTACAATAAGTTTGTTCTGCCCTAAATTGCGTTGGGCACTTTGGGACAAGCTAATGGGTTTTTAAGGTGTCATTTTGGCACCGATCTTCTAAAAGGTTCACACAATCCTGCCCTAGGACAACCTGAGAGATGTTTAGATGTTTGGGTGCATTATTAACATTTGATGTCATTCATAATAAGATCTGCAAATAGGGTTTTCTGGTTTTGTTCAGAAAACTTCAGAGAGACAACTCTCTAAGTCCATGCCACTTTCAAGGAAACCACAGTATAGACTTCTAAAAGATAGCAGTTGAGGCAGGAAGGAAATATATTCATTCTAGGATCATTGAGGAACAAGGCCCATACCTAAAAATATCACAGATTGCCACAATGTGGCCTTCTCAAGTACGGTACATACCCCCTTACTAGTATACAACACTACGGGAAGTCGAATTCAGATGTTTCAGAGGTTCCAAATCACCTTGAAGCAAGTTTGGATGTCTCTGTTGTTTTTATTTTTATTTCTGCTGAAGAAAAGCATGAACATACAAGAAATGAGCCACCTTCCACTGGCTCAAGGTCTCAGGGGGCCAGAGTTCAAAAGCAAATACTTTCTGCCTCATAGCATTGTTAAACATAAAGACCTTCTGGTCCATTGACACAAAACTGTTCTACACAAGACCTGATCTTTGATGTACAAATTTTTTTCTAGTGTAAATGAAAATGGCAAATTACTTGTAGAAAATTACTTGAATAAGTCGCAAAAATGCACCCCAAACGCCCAAAAAATAAAAGAACACCCAAAGAGAAATAACAGATAAAAAAAAGCTACATGTCCCCCAATTGTGGTTGATCCCAAAACTTCCCCCCAAGGTTGTCCTTGGGCAACATACAGTTAAAAGTCAATAAAACAAAGGCCCGACTATAATGAGACTAATAAACTTTTTGTCAGATTCAATACATTCAAAATTATTTCCATCATCCTAGATTATTACATGGTATCACTGATCATAAAGTCTGTACACTAAAAAAAAATAAAGGGTCTTTGGCCACGGAAATAAAAACAAATAAAGTTAAACCTAGAAGAAAGGTATTGAAAGGGTAGATAACATGAGGGTCAAAAATTTGTCCTAACTGTTTTCAACAATATTATCAATAAATGATGTAGAATGGAAGATAATTAAAATGTTTTGATATTTCATCATTTACTTTCAGATTTATTTCAAAATAAAATAAAACAATCTTTTCTGTATGGAAATGAAATGGAAAGAAAGAAAATACAGAAGAATAAAACTAATAAAAAATCTTAAATTCAAATAATGACATTGGGGCGTCTTTTCTAAGGGCCGTAGATCGCGTTGTTTCCCGCGTTTTAACCCGAATATTTCCGATTCGCGACCGATTGTACCTGAATGCCCCGGGCTTGTGGCGTCACTGCGATCGGATTGTGGCGTATCGGCGCCGGATGTCGTCGCGACGGAAAATCGGGGGCGGCGCCGAACGAAAACCCGACGTATTCGGAAAAAACCGCCGCATTTTAAAAACCGAAAAGGGTTGTTTGTGGAACGCGTGCTTACCTTCACCTGGTCCAGCTCGGTGCATTCCGGCGCGTTTGAATGCTTTTTTCACGCAGCAGCGCCACCTGGTGGAACGCGAGAGGAGACTACCTTCATAATCTGCCCATTACTCTAACAAGCAACTGTCGAAACAAAAAAAAAATGGGTGTTGCGTATTATACAGTAATGTTGAACATGTCAGATACAACCGGGTCTGAGGATATCCATGGGGGCATGTAGGGGGTCTGAAGTATAATCCATGGGGAGATACTGGGGATATGAGGGGGTCTGAGGATATCCATGGGGAGATACATGGGGATATGAATGGGCTCTGAGGGATCCATGGAGATACATGGGGATATGCAGGGCCTGTGGGATATCCCATGGGGAGATACTTGGGGATTAAGGGGTTCTGGGGGATATCCATGGGGAGATACATGGGGATTGAAGTGGGTCTGAGGGATATCCATGGGGAGATACTTGGTGATAGTGAAGGGGGGTCTGAGGATATCCATGGGAGATACATGGGGATATGAAGGGGGTCTGAAGGAAATCCATGGGGAGATACATGGGGATGTGGAAGGGGGTCTGAGGGATATCCATAGGAGATACTTGGGGATAATAAGGGTGGGTCTGAGGATATCCTGTGGAGATACATGGGGATAGAAGGGGCTCTGAGGGATATCCATAGGGAGATGCACTGGGGATATAAGGGGCCTGTTGGATATCCATGGGAGAATACATGGGGATATGAAGGGGCTCTGATGGATATCCATGGGTGGATACATGGGGAATATGAAGGGGCTCTGAGGGATATCCTGGGGAGATACATGGGGATATGAGGGGCTCTGAGGGAAATCCATGGGAGATACATGGGGATATGAAGGGGGTCTGGGGATATCCATGGGTAGATCATGGGGATATGAAGGGGGTCTAGGGATATCCATGGGGAGAACATGGGGATGTGAAAGGGGGTCTGAGGGATATTCATGGGGAGATATTTGGGGTAGTAGGGGGTCTGAGGGATATCCATGGGGAGATCCATGGGGATTGAAGGGGTCAGAGGGAAAATCCAGCAGAAGCCTTTCACATATATCATATTCATTTTCCAAAAATTCTATGTATGCCAAAATACTACTAATATATATATAATAATCTGTTTAATATATATCAAATATATAATGATGTAACGTACTATGTCATAAGCAGCATTTTCTATACTGGAACATGACTAAACCACGGATTCTTCTCCTTGGGTCTTTTAACTTCTTATTTATCCAAGACGTTGACTCAGCCACCTGTTCTACTCTACCGCTCTGCTCGCCTCCTGTCCTACACTGATGTCTGTAGATGAAGAGAAGGTACATTTCAGGTTTCCCATAAGCCCCTGATCATGTTACCACCTCTTACTACCGACAGAAAAAATCTTATGGTTAACAATCACTTAAAGTTAAGAGTCTTAAGGTAATATATCTAGTTTACATCCCCAGGTGTAATATGTGCCCCCCCCCCCCCCATCATCCCATTGTGAGGAAACTACGGCACACATTAACTTAAATATTAAAGAAGAAAGGGAATTTGTCTAGGTAAAAAATTAATGTAAACGTATAAATTTCACGACACTGGGGAATCGGCACTGAAAATCCAAAGGATTAGAGTCCAATGCAAACCCTGTAAACATCTCCCGTCTGTTATGTGTCTTCCCTAAAGCTGGTGTCTGCTGGTTCCGTTTCGAAGGGGAGCTTTGAGTCTCCTCAGGCTTTAGAGCTGTGGGATGTTCCTACTTACAGCTCCCTATTGCTATACTCCTAGATCAGGTAAAATTTATCCTGATTTTATTGCTTGGTTTTTCTTTGTGTTTAAAAGATTTTCCAAATTTTAACAAGAATGACCTCATTCATCTCTAACTTTGCACCCCAACAATTTCAGTATCGCCCTCTTCACATCTTTATTCCGGACACTGTATATCAAAGGATTTAAAACACATAGGAGTAATGGTTGTATACAGTACAGATAGAGTCATTTCGAAGATTTGGCCATCTTTTAATGGCGGCATTACATAGACAAGATCCAGTGCCGTATACATGCTGAGGACTATAGGTGGGACGAGCAGTGTAGAAGGCCTTTTTTTCCTTCCGTCACGGATTTGATATTTAGGATGACAATGATGACCTTGATATAACATATTATACTGCTCAAAACGGACCAAGACCAAAGATTAAAGCTTCTAAGTAGTCTGATTAACTGAAAACCAGCATTGGGACAAGAGATTTTCTCAAAGGCTTTGAATTCGCAGACAGAATGGTGAGACGGTTATTAGAATAACACATTGGTATCTTAGACAAGGCCAAAGGTTGTGCTGAGGACTTAAAGAAACCTGAATCAAGCGACAGTCAAAAACAGTAACAGTTCCTCTTACTCAATACACGTGATAATGTAGAGGGTTACAGATGGCCACATATCGATCATAAGCCATAATGAAGGCAGGAGATCCTCTGTAGTGGCCACATGACCGAAAAGTACATCTGGGGTGAAGCATTGAGTTGAACGATATTGTATAGATCATCATCAGTAACATGTGGACCAGCTTTGGAACCGATCGTTGTGTAGCAAAGATCAATGATGGATAATTGCAGAAGATAGACATGGGGTGTGAGGTGCTGGTCATTATATTGACTATAATAGTCAATGTATTGGCTACCACTCCAGTCAGGTATCTCGCACAAAGATGATGGATGTATGACATCTTTTACATGTGGTAGAAGGGCAAAAAGAAGAAATCATAAGTATAATTTTCCATCAGTATTGCGAGCACCCCTGGAAGACAAGAAAAACATTTTCAAAATATTGCTTTTGTTACACATACATGATGATTAAAGGGGGTGACCATTGACTTATTCTTATATAGGGACACACTTGCAGATACCTGAGAGGTGGACTGATGGCCACCCAACAGTCAGGAGCGAAGGATTAGAATGCCCCTCCTGAATGGAGAATCAGTGGTCCATTTCTATGGCGCTCCAAGAGACAAGGTGGTGCATCACATAAAGTGTCTAAGTAGCTAAGGTAACCCCCACAGCACTATCTTCTAGATTCCCTGCCTAGGCATCAGGGATAAGTTAGTTGGTGATAAAACTCTAAGGTGATAGCTGAAAATGTACCAAAAACATCTCCAGTTGAGAAAAGGTATAGCACCCAATGCCCAGGAGGCTCTTGGCATTGTTCGGTCCCCTTAGTTACCCTTGGGGTCACTTACCTAGCTTTTATTTGAAATCTTCTCTTTAGTGGCACCTTCTTCTGTGTGCATGCATTTTAAAAAAAATTAGAGAAGTTGTTTGCGGCTCAGGTCATGTTCTCAAATTGGCCGAGATCTGACACAATTTGTTTGCCCCCAGAGAAGCTTGACGGCGTCGGGGTCGCGTCGGGTCGTGCGTGTGTTTTCCCATTCATGGGTACGTACGTCGGGGTCGGCGTTTGTTCCCCTTCATGGGTAGGATTCATGTGCTAATCCACTAGCACTGTTCCGCTCTCATCTATATATACGAATTGACCATTGTATTACTCCTTTTTCCCTTCCCATGTTTATACAGCAACTCTTGTCTTACTTGAAAACTACATAGCAACAGATTTTTTGACTTGTACCCCATGCCGTGTCTAGCCAGGGATATTGTCCACCTGAGCATTTGTCTAAATTTTATTTATGATTTTTAGAGATATTAATACAGAGTTTCTACATCCACAATTTCAAGTGACTATATTGTGGTGAATCTTTGATTTTTTGGATTTATTTTTTGTTCGCGTACGTTCCACATTTTGACGTATTTTTGCTACACTAGCAATTTTTTGGCATAGATGCAATTGGTGATTTCCAACATTTGTTTGGCCGATCACAGACACAATTACGGCTGTGTGAATGGGGCCAAAGAGAGATAATTATATAAGGGCGATGAGAGAGATCCAATGAGAGGGAGAAAAGAAAGTAGACAACCAAAGCCAGAAGGATGGAGCCAGGTCATAAATATCATGGTAAAACTGAAATGAAGGTTCCTTGGTATCAGGACATAATAGTCACCAGGATTCGGTAAGTTTGAAGCACTAAAGAATAATAGTAAAACTGTAATTTATGACATTCTAAAAAATGCATGATATATGGGCACATTTCCTTGGGCCATGAACTGTTTTTATAAATTATATTATAGTATCATAGTTGTATACGGTTATAAAAAGACACTTGTCCATTTGTCCATCAAGTCAACCAAGGAAGGATTTATGGGAAACAATTCCATATAACATAACCATCAATGTTAACAAAGGACATCTAGGCCCTTTTTGAAGCTCTCTGCTATACCTGCTGTGACCAGCGCCTGAGGCAGGCTATTCCACAGATTGACAGTTCTCATAGTAACAAGCCCTGTCTCGCCTGTTAAAATTTGTCCATATGATGATTGGACATTGACATTTAAGCAGCTATCAACAAGCTCTGTGGATGATAATTATATTGACATGGCTGGCTATTAGCATGTACTGTATAGGAATAGGAAATGTATGACAGATGATCAGCTGAACACCAGGTTTGTAGGAGCTGGATATGTAGGAATCAGATACAAGGTACTGGGTAGTTTCCACATTTAAGGCATCACTTTATCTACGTGCTCCTTTCCTCTATACTGCAGAGCTACAGATGTTGTTGATTATTTTAAAAACCATCTTAAAAAAATAAAAGGACGGTTGTATATTTTTGTTGCAACATTTCCTTCCATGGAAGGATATACATTTTCAGTGTCAGCTGTCATGGTCTAATTGCGTATATTGTAATTAGTAACGATCATTCACCCGTCTTACCTTTCCACGTTAATTGATGAGACTTAGTGAACAAAAATTTGTGGAAGATGAGATTTATATATCCTGCGCCTTCACAATGTTGACTTCCCTAATGGGAGAGGTAAGAATGACTGGGGATTATGTTATAGAGTCTTCATCATTAAGACAAGGTAGATAATGGGATTTTTCTTTCGAAAATCTTTAGGGATCTTATCTTGGAAATTCCTATTCTGTTTAGATGGAATTATTTCAGAAGCTCTTTGTTATGCTTCCAATTTACTACGAAAAGAGAATCATTTGTCCGTGTGCCAATATCCAGTATTAGTTGGGGACAAACTAATAGAGATGAGCGAGCACAAAATGCTCGGGTGCTCGTTATTCTAGACGAACTTTTCTCTGATGCTCGAGTGCTCGTCTCGAATAACGAGCCCCATTGAGTCAATGGGGACCCCGAGCATTTTTCAAATGGTTCAGAATAAAAGTGTTATTTAATTGAAAAAGAATGTCGTCTGATAAGTGATTCAGATGTATGCAAACATGCTGCAATTATTCTTTTCTTCACTGTTCCGCCGCGTATATTATCTCCCGACAAGTTATCAATGTGAAGAACAGTGAAGAATAGAATAAAACCAGTGAACACAGATCATTTAAGTGAAAACGCGTGAAAAGCACAGTGGAATAGATCCAATGTTCGGCACATCTGCTACTTGTCGGGTGATACGCTGTCGCCGGGATCCGCTCATCTTCTCCCTGACAAGTCTCCGTGCTGCCCGATGTCTCCCCGTTCTGCCCGATGTCTCCCCCATGCTGCCCGATGTCTCCCTGTGCTGCCAGATGTCTCCCCCGTGCTGCCCGTGTCTCCCCCGTGCTGCCTGATGTCTCCCCCGTGCTGCCCGATGTCTCCCCGCGCTCCCGATTTCTCCCCCGTGCTGCCCGATGTCTCCCCGTGCTGCCCGATGTCTCCCCCGTGCTGACCGATGTCTCCCCGTGCTGCCCGATGTCTCCCCCGTGCTGCCCGATGTCTCCCCGTGCTGCCCGATGTCTCCCCCGTGCTGCCTGATGTCTCCCCCGTGCTGCCCGATGTCTCCCGTGATCACACCACGACATCATTGGGGAGAAAGAGAGTGATGAGTACAGAACTGGACTGAACAGTGAAAAATTACTTTCCCAGTACAATAAATGACCATAACTAGGCGATGATCGAACCTAAAATGCTCGGTACTCGTTATTCGAGACGACTTTTGCCCGAGCTCGAGTGCTGTCTGAAATAAACGAACCCTTGAAGTCAATGGAGACTCGAGCTTGTTTTCAAGGGGCCAAGGCTCTGCACAGGGAATGCTGTCCAAAAACAACCTGTGAACTCAGAAAGGTGTGAAACACCATGAAATGGGACAAAGACAGCAGGGGGCAGAGCTGGATGCTCTGAGCTGCTTAAACGCACCATTATGCCAAAATTAGTGACACAGCATGGCCCGAGAAGAGTGACAGAATGAAGCTAGATAGCAATCTAAAAACCAATAATTGGACCCTGACACTATAGGGGACGGCATTGCAGAGCAGCGGCAGCCAGGCTAGTAGAGTGTCATGGCGACCAACCCCTAATAATGGACTCAGGGTCAAACCAAGGTGGGTGCAGAGAGAACCAAAGGATGTGAGCAAGAAGGCGCAAATAATATCGGTACATGATAAGAAGTTTGCAGTATATTTTGTGGATTACACAGCAGGGTGTGCGACAAAGTTAAATGGGAGCCCTAAAACAACCCAAATTCTGCCACACAAGATCGTTTGATAGGGGACATGTATGGGAGCAGTGAACAGTAGTAGATTAAAGGTGCTGCAGTTAAAACTATGTTAGTTGTGATTTGGCATGGACTGGCGGCTCCGCTGCCAGGTCGAGACTTTCGACCATCCAAGCCCCGTTCCTCTATGGTCACTCCCCAACAGCACTTCTAGAAACCTTTTGTGATAAGATCAAGTGTAGTAGCGTGCTTGATAAGTTTAGGCTAGAGCGGGTGAGGGGAATGTAAACGATGCGCAAGAAGCGCTGAAATAATATCGTTAAGATAAGAATAAAAGTTGCAAAGCAATTTTGTTATTACACCAGCAGGTGGCGACAAAGTTAACAAGGTTGTGTGTGATAATGCCCTGTAAGAGCTCTGTGGGCGGTGGGTGCCTTTTAATCGTCCTAGCTCAGCAGTTTGAGCACCGGCCGATAGCTGCGCACTTAGCGCGTGCTAGCTCTGGCTGCTAACCGAGACTGATGGCGCCATGCCCACAGGGCGATGGTATTCGGAGAGTAGGAGGTGGAGTTGAGGGTTGTGAGTGGTATAGTAGGTGCGCTTGAGACCTGGACCGAGGTAGGCCCCGCCAATTCTCTGCGTCGGAGCAGTATTACCACCCCAGGTGTCAGACTCCGGTCCCAGCCTGACCAAAGTTAAGTTAGTAGCCGTTCTTATAAGTTTGGGATATGGTCGGGGTGAGGGGAATGTAAACAGATGGTCACGCAAGCGCATGATGGCGCTGGAGCTGGCGCTCCTGCTGGCCAGGCGAGCTTTCGCCAATCAAGCCCCTGTGCTCTAGGCTACTCCCCAAACAGCACTGTGTTGTATAAGATCAAGTGTAGTAGGTTTTTATAAGTTTGGATCTGCCGGGTGAGGGGAATGTAAACAGATGTCGCAAGAGCGCTGAAAATAGTTGGTAAATTGATAAAAGTTGCCCGTATATTTTTGTTTGTGTGAATACACACGCAGGGGGCGAGAACAAAGTTAACAAAGTTTGATGGGAATCCATGAAAACAACCCAAATTTCTGCCTAACACACCTCGTTGATAAAGGGACTATGTATGGAGAGGCTATATGGACGACTTTGGAGGTAGCAATGGAGACAACGTGTGTGTGAGGCTGCAATGGAGTACATTTAATTTAATTGGATAGTGCCTGTTGTGGCGCTCCAAAAATTTTCAAAGAGGAGCAGGTAGGTGGCCTCCAGTAAAATGGAATAGATGAAGGCGCCTGTATGTGGCAGTCAAAAAACATTTTCAAACCAGAGGATAGGTATGTGGCCTCCAGAAAAATGAATAGATTGAGTGCCGATAGTGGCACTCCCAAAAATTTTTTAAACAGAGGACGGGTAGGTGGTCCTCCCGAAAATTAAATGCATAGAGTACTATAGTCAAGCCAGTGGGCCTGGGCAAAATAGCCAGTTCTCTGCCTTTACTGTACAAAAGAGGGAAGGAGGAAAATGAGCGATGAGGAGGAGGATCAATATTCAGGTTGAGTGTCCTTCACCTGGTGTGAGTTGGAAATTATAGAAATCCAGGCTTATTAATCTTAATAGCGTCAAGCCTGTCAGAACTGTCAGTTGAACAGGCGTGTACGCTTATCGTGTGATGATGCCACCAGTGCACTGAAAAACCCTCGGGACAAGACGCTAGCGGCAGGGCAGGCAAGAAACGCCCAAGGGGCGTACAGCGCAGTTCGGGCCGAACATTCCAGGCTTTGAAACACCCAGTAGTTGTAGGGAGTGTTTTTGATCATTAGGACGATGTATGGGCAGCTTACTGCTCACCTCACCATCTTTCTGTAAAGATCAGCCCTACTCTGCCCGAGATGGACAGGTGAGCATGTCTTGCCTGGGGTGACATAACGCTGGCAAAGCTGTGAAAGCGTTACCCTTGCCAGTGTGGACACAGCTGGGCCTGCTCGCTACATCTCCCTCGCTAACTTGGTCCGAGAACTACGCACTACTGCCGCTAGCGCTGGTCAGAAGGAAATAACTGTTTCAGTCACTTGTGAAACACAGTGCCTGCTGGATATCATGCCATTCTCACACTTCTTCCTCTGCAGGGATGAAGTGGAACATTTGCTGGTACCGTGTGTCAGGAGAGTGAATCTTAACCCAGTGAACGGTGTGGAATAATCTTTGAAACGCGAGGGTCAAGGGATAGGCAGCACTAGCAAAATCGTGACCATATGCCGGACAGAGTACCAACGCGTAAGGAATTACTAGTCCCTCAACTGGCACTGCGTCATTTCCTCCTTACCATTCCCTCTCCAAACCTCCAACTCCTCTGTCTTCTGCCATACAACGCTAACAGGAAGAACTACAACAATGGATCCCCTCTTGTGTTCGCCAACAGTCTCCTCCCCATTCCTTCATCACTCCTCCACCTCCACTCCTCCGATAGCGATGAGAACAGACCTGAGGGTCTTGTGGCTATAAGGGTATCTTCTATCCCCCGTCTTTGTGACGAGCGCAAAGCCTGCCGATTCATGCTGATCCAGAGAGTTTTTCAAACAGGCCAAGCAGGGCGCGCTCTAGCGGATGGTGAGGTGTGTATGGCGGCATCGCTACCTGACCATCTTGTTGCTCCCAAAGTTAACTCGGCACTGACAATATCAGACATCTACGTCCATCCTCCATTGTAGAACTTGGGATCTGACTGACCGGAACTACCAGTTCTGGTGGAATTTGACATCTGGCAAGTCTACATCGCTTGCGCTGCTGGTAAAACTCTGGATAAATGTCATGTTGAATTCCACGTGGGCACGTCGCGACACAGTCGGTGAGCTGGCAGTGGAGTCGCGTCTGCGCCGCCCTGAGAGGGCGCGATCTGTGCTGGAACATTCCTGAAATCGCACAGATGCGGTCGCATCCTTCTTGAGCAAATCAGACTGATTGGGGAGTCTTGAGGAGACGTGAACTATCAAATTTAAACACATGGGCAGGCTGGCACATGTGTCTTCTGCCGAGTTGCAGAGAGCACCACCGGTTCGCGTGCTGTTTCACACACAACACTGCCGTTCGTTCACGTTCCTTGCCACACAGATTCAGTCTGGCGCCGTGATGCCCGGTATAGCTTGGGCGGTGGCCTTTTATCGCTAAGGCCAGCCGTTTAAGCACCGTCCTGCTGTCGTAGCGAACGGCACTGCTGCTGTGCCTAGAGCTAAACCCGGACTGATGGCCGTTCCAAACGGATGGTAGTTCGGCAGGAGGAGGGTGGGAGGGGTGGGGAGTAGGAGAGATAGTAGTCCTAAACAACCTGGACCGAGTGAGGCCCGCAATACCGTGCGTGGCGCAGTATATACACCGAAGGGTCCAGACTCGCTGCCCGTCTCCACCAAGTTTACCCAATTGCGTAGCGATATAAGTGGCCCGCCCGCAGCACCGTCCACTGTGTCCGTGTCAGGTGACCTTGTCAGAAACCCCGCGTTGGTCAGGGGTCACGGATTGATGTTGCTGCACATGCGGTTGCAGGGCTGGACGCAATCCGGGAAAAGTAGTGGCGTGCTGGGGAACCGACAACCGAGGCGGCCGCCGCCATTAGTCCGAAAGGCCTCGTCTCTATATCCTTAGTGGCAGCATCTCCAGGCTAACAATTGGAGATGTGCAAGTAAGGGTTGGCGGTGTGGTGAGGTTGCACTATAGTTGCGTTTCCCCGCTCAGCGTGCGGGGATGGGAGAGTGAAGTGGTGGATGCTGTGGAGGAGTCGTGGAGCGCGATGGGTTTCTTGTGCAGTGGTCTGTGGGCAGGGGGACTGACTATCAGTGACACAGGGAGAGCAGTGGTGCACGTCCGAGTGTGAACGGGCTTGTTGCCATAGGATGGGTGATTCAGGCATTAATACGCTGCGCAATGGTGGAGTTAAACTAGTGGTGGTGGAACACCTAGCGAGCTGGTTGGGCAACATGTGCGTCACCCAAGTCCCGTCGGTTCATCGGTTCCTTAAAGAACCTCCAGACTTACTGAAGATGCTAGCCCTCGCCGCAAGAGCCCTCGCACGGAAGCTCCACTAGTTGACACATGGCCGCTGATGCACCAGCTCTGGCCCTCCTTATCCGTCTGGCCCCACCCACGCCTCTTCCCAACGCTGGTTTCTGGGCAGGACTCTTCCTCCTCTAGAAGCACTGTTGTTCACACGCCCGGCCTCTCAACCCAGCTTGTCTGTCACCTAACCTCATCTCCGATCCCTCAGTTCTTGCTCCCCTCCGACTTTCCTGCCCTGACAACAACTTCCCCATCGTGTAAACCGATGTCTCCCTCATCGTCGGACACCTCTTTACACCACGTCCACTACGTCAAGAAGGTCTATATCATCACCCCAGACTGGAACTGTGGAAACCCTGGGCATCGTAAAGAATTGCTACGCAAACCGGCAATGGTTTGTGACTGTGGGAAGGGTCCAGAAAAACAGTTCCCCCACCTCAGAGTATCGTTTCAAATGCAAAATTTTTGGGAGGGGACAGACTGGGGGGGGGAGGCCTGAGGTGTGCAGAGCTGGAGGAGTGTCGATTTTGTGACTGGGGGGATGCCGTGGAAGACTGAATGGTGACAAATTGCTGCGAAGATTGTCAGAATCCACGACATCACCTGTTTCGACTGTTCTTGTTTTCTTTTTTTTTTTTCCGTCACTTTTTGGCTCTAAAGTGTCTAACCACGAGTCCCAGTAATTTCAGACATGAACCTTGGAGTGTAACTCTTGCGGGCGTTTTCCTTGCCCTCATAAGCAGGTGGGTGTCTCACCCGCAGGACCACGGCTCTGACCCCTCAGTAGGTTGGACTCCACGTCCCCGCCCTCGTTCCTCTACCCCTAGCCCTCGGGGGTAAACATTTTTAAAAGAGATTATAACTTAAATTTTTTTTTTTAACTTTTTTGGTTTTTTGTTTTTTTTGTGTTTTGTTTTTGAGTTTTAAAAACAAACAATGCTATCCTATAGCTTATGGCTATTTCTAGCCAATAGTAATGAAAGCACACTACTATGCCAGAGGAGTGACACTAGTCATTAAACAACATAAATCGTAAAATAAAAAAGAACAAAATGGCCCAGACTTGCCGAAATGAATATCCACCACCTACTAAATTTTCCCACTTCGGTCTTGGCAATGGATCTGTGCGTTCACTAAGCGTCAAAAAATGCGGTCCGCAGTCTCACTAGCAATTGTCACAAATTGGCTGTAGATGCCACTGCATCAAGTACAGCACCAGAGATCAACAAGCAATCAAATATAACTCTAACGCACTGTCAGGGCGCAAGTAAGGAGGCCGTTTGGATTGCTCCTATGGACTATTTTAGCCCAGTATGAAAGACACACTAGATGCCAGATGAGAATGACACTGGTTATAACAAATAAACGGTAAAATAAAAAGGACAAATGCAGACTGTGCCTAATTGAAAATCCAAACCCCTCTACTAATCTCTCCCACTTAGCTTCCCTACAAGGATATGTGGCTCACTAGCGCAAAACACAAAACAGCGGTCG
Organism: Engystomops pustulosus; assembly: GCA_019512145.1. Classification (NCBI taxonomy): domain Eukaryota; kingdom Metazoa; phylum Chordata; class Amphibia; order Anura; family Leptodactylidae; genus Engystomops; species Engystomops pustulosus. The sequence continues at coordinate 1,574,961 of WNYA01000014.1, forward strand.
CACGCCACTTAAATTGCTCACATGCAGAGATCACTGCCAGTCAAGTACAGTCCCCAGCAATCAACAGAAATAAGATATTAACGCTATGCTAGGCGCAAGTAAGCGTTTGGATTCTCCTATGGCCTATTTTCTAGCCACGTATGAAAGCCCACTAATATGCGATGAGAGTACAACTGAGTTTATTAAACAAAATAAACGTAAAATAAAAAGGCAAATTGGCAGACTGTGCCTATTGAAAATCCCACCCCTACTATAATTTTCACTTCGGTCTTGCAAGTGGAGTATGTGCGTCCCACTAAGCGCAAAACACAGGCGTCGCAAGTACCTCAACTACAAATTGTCTCAACAATTGGCTAGTAACCACGCGCTAAGCAGCAGTACCGCCCATCAGATCAACCACGAATTCAATAAATATAACGTTACTGTAGGCTGCAAGTAAGCGTTTGGATTCTCCCTGGCTACATTTCCAGCCAAGATGAAAAGCACTATATCCGATGAGATTGACACTGATTTATAAACAAAATAAAGTAAATAAAAAAGTGACAAATGGCGAGGACTGTGCCTAATTGAAATCCAACAACCCACTAAATTTTCCCACGTGGGTGTTGATGGTGGATATGTGGGCCACTAAGAGTAAACAAAACGGTCGCAATCCCCCTGCTCTAATTCCCTCAACAAATGGTACTAGATGCCAAATAAAAAAAAGAAAAGTAGAAGTTATTGTAGCCTAAAGGGTGTTGGGTTTCTTGGAGACATCACTCGCCTAAAACAGTAAGCTAATAGACACCCTAAACGCTTTCCCTGACCAGCAAGCAGCTTCTCTCCCTAGGCGCCATCCAGACACAGAATGATCCCGAGCGCGGGCAGCGGCATATACCCAGGGTCACCTGATTGGCCCTCAAACCACTGGCTACTCTCGACGGTTGTAAGGGTAACCACGTCATGCTGGGTGGGTGCAGATCTCTCGGCTGTGATGGCTCTTGTTTCGGCCGCCAAAAAGCAAAAGCGTGGGAGATGCATTTCTCGAGCGGTGGCGAAGTATTGTACCGAGCAACGACACTTTTCGAGTACGCAATGCTCGCCCGAGCATCAGACTCGGACGAGCATGTTCGTCATTCTAACATAACTATTGATGAGGGACCCACTTGAGGTTCTGAACTCTGAGCCCTTGCTATTATACCCCCATGAGTTTGCGTTAATCTTAACATGCTATGCGAACTCTAGCTGCCCAAATCTGCATCATTTAGGGTGGTGTCAACAAGTCATCGAGAGCTGACAACCTGCTGTGAAAACGGCGGCACAAGTGCACTGTATGAATTAAATGCCGCCGGTGTTAAATGGTGGTGGAGTGGATCAGAACCCAACCCGAACCCAGCTGAAGTCCGGGGTTAGGGGGAGTGGATGCCAAACTTGTATGAAAAGAAAAGATCCAAATTCAATACTTGCTCTCTTTCCATGTATAAGCTGGGTGCTACAGATTCATTTTGTGCACCAGAATCAGAATCTTGCGCTTCCTCCTGCGCCTGGCCACAGAGTTCACAACTTTTTTTGGCACCTTAACCATAGTTGGCACAGACTTTCATGTTAAATATTGGCAACTCGGTCCATATGATCACCGGCACGCCCCCTTATTTTGTGTCGCATTGTAGTAGTCTGCGCAGCGCGCGCAACAGGTGTGACCAACTGGTAGACACTTCTAAAAATACCTTGCACAGCAGCTTAAACCCTAAAAGGAAAGTGCAAAGTGGATTAGGGTCCTCATCTAAATATAATAATACGTCTGAACACACACATGGGGCACATTTACTAAGGGTTGCACGACCGCATTCTCATTGGGGTTTCCAACAACTATTTCCAATTTGCAAATCCAGCATTTAACAGGGGTTCTTGGCACATGTCGATCAGATTTTGGCGCAATCGCGACGACTTTCATGCGACACAAAACGCGGATTTAAAATTCAAATGTGATGCAAGACATGGCATTACTGCACGGGAATAAGAACATGAAGGCAGTCCTGAGTCAGGAAGCCGGACCTTGCAGGATCTTGTGCGCACGATCTTTTAGTGAATCGCGCCGCACTCATCTCGTCGGAAAACGCACCTCAAGGCTCGCGGACAGGACCGGGTAAGTAAAGGTTGCCCCAATATGTAAATTATTATAACCTTGAGTTCATGAAAACCTTCTCGCATCCCAATTACAGAACGGTGTCAGCAGAATTGGAAAATAGTAAACTACATTTTGTCAACAGGTATACACTTCCCGACTCATGTTCTTTTCATGGCCCAACAAGCTGAGATCAGCAGAAAAGTCATCTTGAAGTGAGTTAATTTGTTGTTAAGTAAATAAAACCACAGTGGGTGGAGATTTGTAGCTCTAAAGTAAGTTCTCATCTCCTATACATGTCCCACTCCTTTAATTGACGCCCTTGGTGCCAGGGACAATCACTAGACATGATGTCAATCACAGCAAAGGGGGTTCGTATGAGGAAAGGGAGAGCTTGACTTTAGCGAAATAACCTCTCCCCTCCATGACTTATATAACAATTATATCTCCCTTCAATATGTGTTTCTGGATGTGCCACTCTGACTGGACCATGAAAAACAGAATTCAGTACAATCTTTTCAGAAATAAGGTGTAATGGTTCAATTCTGGCTGACAGTCCTTTTAAAAATAAGAGGCAGTAGACGAAAATCTCTCCTTCTAGGGAGAGCAACTGTCATGAGTTACATGCCCATCATTAAGTGATATTTATTTTGCCTTGGACCCTTCATTACCTTCTATACCACTATGACAGCCCCCATTACTTGCTATGGCTCACTATATACAATATCAATATGCACATATTCAGATATAACTGATAACTATAACATAAACGCTTGTCCCCTGAGGTGCACAGGTGGAGGGATTATTCCCTAATGACTCCTTGTATGACTGTAGCTGTTCTTGTTACGGTAATGTAATTGATCTCGCAGAGATTTTCTCTCACTGATTCCCTCAGACGTGTCACCTTCCGGGATACGAGCCGAGCTTTAACATTCTTGGGTATTCATGCAAGCATCAGTCACACCATCTAATAAGGCTAATGTCTGGATCCAGTTGATAGAATATATTGTGTCCTTCAGAGGCTTTCTATGGATAAAGACTAATGTGAATCCATAGGTCATATGTGAGGCTCAAGATTTTTTAGGTATTACAATGACAAATGCGTCAAAGATAATAGACCCGGTAGCCCTGAGATACAACTATGGGGCCGACACCTGGCCCGTGCAACCAAACAGTTTGATTGGCATTGTGTTACAACATGAGAGAAGTTGGCTTCCTTTCCCTCCTGTAAACGGTGGAAACTGTAACTAACTGTAACAATTGGACAATTTATGGTTTTAGGCCACTCTACAGTACCAGTTCCCATAGTTTCCCGGCTCTGGTCCTATTTACAGTTGCCTGGATGCGGAAATATGGCCACACACAATTTTTGTTATGACCCGTCTTATTATGGTCTATCTCAAGATTGGGTCGGAGTAAGCGTTCACTAAGAGGTTGTTGCCAATGTCAGTGAGCACCTTGCAGCACGTGGAGACTTAAAGAGGACTGTCACCTAAATTTCGGCACAGGACTGCTCGACTTAAGTATCAGTCTAGTGCTTGATCAACGCCGCAGTGTGTAGAAGATAGCGTAACCGGAAACCCGGTAATGTCTGGGACATGTTCCAGACAACCCAAGCTGTAATGCTGGGCGGGGGTGCGGTTCCGAAGGTCTGTTCCGACATCTTCCCAATGTGCCAATGCCGGTTTTCAGGGCGGAGCGTCCGACGGGCTGCTTGTTTATCGGACCGTCAGCTTCTACAATGTGGCTTGCAGTTGACTCGCCTGACGCGCGGCTTTGCCCCGGACAGTCTTGTCCCCTGGCCACGCACCCTAACACCCGCCCATATGATAGTTGGACAGCTTTGACTAGCTGGTACGATATTATCTACCTGTACCCGCCCAGTGTTAGATAAGCGGTTACCGAGGTTCCTGGTAACGTCTATCACTCTAACACTGCGGCATTTGTAAAGCACTAGAGCTCCTTCTTTAGTAAGCATCTCCTAGTGCCGATAAATGGGTGAACAGGTCCTCTTTACGCCATTGATTCTCACTAGAGATTCGGGAAATATGAAAATTACCATGGTGAGCGAACGTTTTAAATATAAAAGCTCGAAGAAGGACCAACTTACTCTGGATAATTGATCAATCTAAAAGGAGTTCAACAGGATTATTTTAGAATTCGAAGAAAGAAACAGTGGCCATAAGTAGGTGAATTAAATAGAAGTGCCCTTTGTGATCCTGAACAAGGGCTGATTGCATCAATGGTTCCACACATATCAGTAGTCATTGATGGTCGGTGGTTTCGATTAGACACTGACCAAACGAAGAGTAACGAAAGCTTCATCAAAACAAAGCTAAAAATCTAATTTCTTTACTTCTCCATCATATTTAACATTACATCGCATATCTGTAGCTCGTGAAAGTCATGACTAAGAATCCATAGTCAGTGGTGTGCGAGAACTATTGCATGGCGACCAGAGGATGGCAACTCGGGCTCTTTGTGGGCACACGGGCTGTCTCCCAGGACACAGAAGTTTGGAGACATGGCATTCTTCTGCAGTCTCAGGCAGTCCAAGTAGTGCCCTGACTATTTTAAAGTGTGACCCATCCTGTGGCTGTTGGACTGCCGAAGATGTGAAAGGTGCTGGATTGAGCTCAAAGAATTCTGGCATAGAATAAGTTTGTTACTCGCCCTAAATTGCGTGTGGGCATTTGGGGACAAGCTAATGGTTTTAGTGTCATTTTGGGCACGCGATCTCTAAAAGGTCACACATCACTGCCTGGACAACCTGAGAGCATGTTTAGAGTGTTTGTGGTGCATATATTAAACATCTTGATGTCACTTCAATAAAGAGATTGGCAAATAGGGTTTTCTGGTTTTTTCACGAAAACTTTTCAGAAGACAAACTCTCTAAGTCGATGCCACTTTCAAGAAACCACAGTAGTAGACTTCTAAAAGAATAGCAGTTGAGGCGGAAGGAATATATATTCATTTCTAGGGATCATTGAGGGAACAAGGCTATACCTAAAAATATCTACAGATTGCCCAATGTGGCTTCTCAAGGATACGTACATACGCCCTTACTAGTATACAAACTACGGGAAGTCGAAATTCAGTGTTTCAGAGGTTCCAAATCACCTTGAAGCAAGTTTGGATGTCTCTGTTGTTTTTATTTATTTGCTGAAGAAAAGCATGAACCAACAAGAAATGAGGCCACCCTTCCACTGCTCAAGTCTCAGGGCCAGGAGTTCAAAAGCAAATACTTCTGCTCATAGCATTGTTAAACATAAAGACCTGTCCTGGCATGAACACTGTATACACAAGACCTGAATCTTTGAGGTACAAATTTTTTTTTATGTAAATGAAAATGGCAAAATTACTTGTAGAAAAATTATTGAATAAGTCGCAAAAATGCACCCAAACGCCCAAAAAATAAAAAACACACCAAAAGAGAAATAACAATAAAAAAGCTACATGTCCCCCAATTTGTGATGTCCCAAAACTTCCCCCAGGTGTCCGTTGGCAACCATACAGTAAAAGTCATAAAAACAAAGGCCCGACTAAATGAGACTAATAAAACTTTTGTAGATTCAATCACATTTCAAAATTATTTCCATCATCCTAGATTATTACATGGTATCACTGCTCATAAAGCTCTGTAACTAAAAAAAATAAAGGTTCTTTGGCACAGGAAATAAAAACAAATAAATGTTACTAGAAGAAGGCTATGAAAGGGTAGATAAATGAGGGGTCAAAAATTTGTCCTACTGTTTTCAAATATATATCAATAAATGTATGTAGTAATGGAGATAATTAAATATGTTTGAATATTTCATCATTTACTTTCAGATTTATTTCAAAAATAACAATTAAACAAATCTTTTCTAGCTATGGAAATGAAATGGAAATGGGAAAGAAAATACAGAAGAAAAAACGAATTAAAAAATCTTAAATTCAAATAATGACATTTGGGGGTCATTTACTAAGGGCCGCTAGATCGCGTGTGTTCCGACGTTTTACCCGAATATTTCCGATTGCGGCCGATTTGTACCTGAACTTGCCCCGGGCTTGTGGCGCACTGCGATCGGATTGTGGCGCATCTGGCGCCGCGACTGGTCGCGACGGAAAATCGGGGGTGGCGTGCGCCGAACGAAAACCCGACGTATTCGGAAAAAACCGCCGCATTTTAAAAACCGAAAAGGGTTGTTTGTGGAACGCGAGCTTACCTTCACCTGGTCCAGCTCGGTGCATTCCGGCGCGTTTGAATGCTTTTTTCAGCGCAGCAGCGCCACCTGGTGGAACGCGAGAGGAGACTACCTTCATAATCTGCCCATTACTCTAACAAGCAACTGTCGAAACAAAAAAAAAATGGGTGTTGCATATTATACAGTAATGTTGAACATGTCAGATACAACCGGGTCTGAGGATATCCATGGGGGGATGTAGGGGGTCTGAAGTTAATCCATGGGGAGATACTGGGGATATGAGGGGGTCTGAGGATATCCATGGGGAGATACATGGGGATATGAATGGGCTCTGAGGGATCCATGGAGATACATGGGGATATGCAGGGCCTGTGGGATATCCCATGGGGAGATACTTGGGGATTAAGGGGTTCTGGGGGATATCCATGGGGAGATACATGGGGATTGAAGTGGGTCTGAGGGATATCCATGGGGAGATACTTGGTGATACTGAAGGGGGGTCTGAGGATATCCATGGGAGATACATGGGGATATGAAGGGGGTCTGAAGGAAATCCATGGGGAGATACATGGGGATGTGGAAGGGGGTCTGAGGGATATCCATAGGAGATACTTGGGGATAATAAGGGTGGGTCTGAGGATATCCTGTGGAGATACATGGGGATAGAAGGGGCTCTGAGGGATATCCATAGGGAGATGCAGTGGGGATATAAGGGGTCCTGTTGGATATCCATGGGAGAATACATGGGGATATGAAGGGGCTCTGATGGATATCCATGGGTGGATACATGGGGATATGAAGGGGCTCTGAGGGATATCCATGGGGAGATACATGGGGATATGAGGGGCTCTGAGGGAAATCCATGGGAGATACATGGGGATATGAAGGGGGTCTGGGGATATCCATGGGTAGATACATGGGGATATGAAGGGGGTCTAGGGATATCCATGGGGAGAACATGGGGATGTGAAAGGGGGTCTGAGGGATATTCATGGGGAGATATTTGGGGTAGTAGGGGGTCTGAGGGATATCCATGGGGAGATCCATGGGGATTGAAGGGGTCAGAGGGAAATCCAGCAGAAGCCTTTCACATATATCATATTCATTTTCCAAAAATTCTATGTATGCCAAAATACTACTAATATATATATAATAATCTGTTTAATATATATCAAATATATAATGATGTAACGTACTATGTCATAAGCAGCATTTTCTATACTGGAACATGACTAAACCACGGATTTCTTCTCCTTGGGTCTTTTAACTTCTTATTTATCCAAGACGTTGACTCAGCCACCTGTTCTACTCTACCGCTCTGCTCGCCTCCTGTCCTACACTGATGTCTGTAGATGAGAGAGAAGGTACATTTCAGGTTTCCCATAAGCCCCTGATCATGTTACCACCTCTTACTACCGACAGAAAAAATCTTATGGTTAACAATCACTTAAAGTTAAGAGTCTTAAGGTAATATATCTAGTTTACATCCCCAGGTGTAATATGTGCCCCCCCCCCCCCCATCATCCCATTGTGAGGAAACTACGGCACACATTAACTTAAATATTAAAGAAGAAAGGGAATTTGTTAGGTAAAAAATTAATGTAAACGTATAAATTTCACGACACTGGGGAATCGGCACTGAAAATCCAAAGGATTAGAGTCCAATGCAAACCCTGTAAACATCTCCCGTCTGTTATGTGTCTTCCCTAAAGCTGGTGTCTGCTGGTTCCGTTTCGAAGGGGAGCTTTGAGTCTCCTCAGGCTTTAGAGCTGTGGGATGTTCCTACTTACAGCTCCCTATTGCTATACTCCTAGATCAGGTAAAATTTATCCTGATTTTATTGCTTGGTTTTTCTTTGTGTTTAAAAGATTTTCCAAATTTTAACAAGAATGACCTCATTCATCTCTAACTTTGCACCCCAACAATTTCAGTATCGCCCTCTTCACATCTTTATTCCGGACACTGTATATCAAAGGATTTAAAACAATAGGAGTAATGGTTGTATACAGTACAGATAGAGTCATTTCGAAGATTTGGCCATCTTTTAATGGCGGCATTACATAGACAAGATCCAGTGCCGTATACATGCTGAGGACTATAGGTGGGACGAGCAGTGTAGAAGGCCTTTTTTTCCTTCCGTCACGGATTTGATATTTAGGATGACAATGATGACCTTGATATAACATATTATACTGCTCAAAACGGACCAAGACCAAAGATTAAAGCTTCTAAGTAGTCTGATTAACTGAAAACCAGCATTGGGACAAGAGATTTTCTCAAAGGCTTTGAATTCGCAGACAGAATGGTGAGACGGTTATTAGAATAACACATTGGTATCTTAGACAAGGCCAAAGGTTGTGCTGAGGACTTAAAGAAACCTGAATCAAGCGACAGTCAAAAACAGTAACAGTTCCTCTTACTCAATACACGTGATAATGTAGAGGGTTACAGATGGCCACATATCGATCATAAGCCATAATGAAGGCAGGAGATCCTCTGTAGTGGCCACATGACCGAAAAGTACATCTGGGGTGAAGCATTGAGTTGAACGATATTGTATAGATCATCATCAGTAACATGTGGACCAGCTTTGGAACCGATCGTTGTGTAGCAAAGATCAATGATGGATAATTGCAGAAGATAGACATGGGGTGTGAGGTGCTGGTCATTATATTGACTATAATAGTCAATGTATTGGCTACCACTCCAGTCAGGTATCTCGCACAAAGATGATGGATGTATGACATCTTTTACATGTGGTAGAAGGGCAAAAAGAAGAAATCATAAGTATAATTTTCCATCAGTATTGCGAGCACCCCTGGAAGACAAGAAAAACATTTTCAAAATATTGCTTTTGTTACACATACATGATGATTAAAGGGGGTGACCATTGACTTATTCTTATATAGGGACACAGTTGCAGATACCTGAGAGGTGGACTGATGGCCACCCAACAGTCAGGAGCGAACGGATTAGAATGCCCCTCCTGAATGGAGAATCAGTGGTCCATTTCTATGGCGCTCCAAGAGACAAGGTGGTGCATCACATAAAGTGTCTAAGTAGCTAAGGTAACCCCCACAGCACTATCTACTAGATTCCCTGCCTAGGCATCAGGGATAAGTTAGTTGGTGCATAAAACTCTAAGGTGATAGCTGAAAATGTACCAAAAACATCTCCAGTTGAGAAAAGGTATAGCACCCAATGCCCAGGAGGCTCTTGGCATTGTTCGGTCCCCTTAGTTACCCTTGGGGTCACTTACCTAGCTTTTATTTGAAATCTTCTCTTTAGTGGCACCTTCTTCTGTGTGCATGCATTTTAAAAAAAATTAGAGAAGTTGTTTGCGGCTCAGGTCATGTTCTCAAATTGGCCGAGATCTGACACAATTTGTTTGCCCCCAGAGAAGCTTGACGGCGTCGGGGTCGCGTCGGGTCGTGCGTGTGTTTTCCCATTCATGGGTACGTACGTCGGGGTCGGCGTTTGTTCCCCTTCATGGGTAGGATTCATGTGCTAATCCACTAGACTGTTCCGCTCTCATCTATATATACGAATTGACCATTGTATTACTCCTTTTTCCCTTCCCATGTTTATACAGCAACTCTTGTCTTACTTGAAAACTACATAGCAACAGATTTTTTGACTTGTACCCCATGCCGTGTCTAGCCAGGGATATTGTCCCCTGAGCATTTGTCTAAATTTTATTTATGATTTTTAGAGATATTAATACAGAGTTTCTACATCCACAATTTCAAGTGACTATATTGTGGTGAATCTTTGATTTTTTGGATTTATTTTTTGTTCGCGTACGTTCCACATTTTGACGTATTTTGCTACACTAGCAATTTTTTGGCATAGATGCAATTGGTGATTTCCAACATTTGTTTGGCCGATCACAGACACAATTACGGCTGTGTGAATGGGGCCAAAGAGAGATAATTATATAAGGGCGATGAGAGAGATCCAATGAGAGGGAGAAAGAAAGTAGACAACCAAAGCCAGAAGGATGGAGCCAGGTCATAAATATCATGGTAAAACTGAAATGAAGGTTCCTTGGTACAGGACATAATAGTCACCAGGATTCGGTAAGTTTGAAGCACTAAAGAATAATAGTAAAACTGTAATTTATGACATTCTAAAAAATGCATGATATATGGGCACATTTCCTTGGGCCATGAACTGTTTTTATAAATTATATTATAGTATCATAGTGTATACGGTTATAAAAAGACACTTGTCCATTTGTCCATCAAGTCAACCAAGGAAGGATTTATGGGAAACAATTCCATATAACATAACCATCAATGTTAACAAAGGACATCTAGGCCCTTTTTGAAGCTCTCTGCTATACCTGCTGTGACCAGCGCCTGAGGCAGGCTATTCCACAGATTGACAGTTCTCATAGTAACAAGCCCTGTCTCGCCTGTTAAAATTTGTCCATATGATGATTGGACATTGACATTTAAGCAGCTATCAACAAGCTCTGTGGATGATAATTATATTGACATGGCTGGCTATTAGCATGTACTGTATAGGAATAGGAAATGTATGACAGATGATCAGCTGAACACCAGGTTTGTAGGAGCTGGATATGTAGGAATCAGATACAAGGTACTGGGTAGTTTCCACATTTAAGGCATCACTTTATCTATGTGCTCCTTTCCTCTATACTGCAGAGCTACAGATGTTGTTGATTATTTTAAAAACCATCTTAAAAAAATAAAAGGACGGTTGTATATTTTTGTTGCAACATTTCCTTCCATGGAAGGATATACATTTTCAGTGTCAGCTGTCATGGTCTAATACGTATATTGTAATTAATAACGATCATTCACCCGTCTTACCTTTCCACGTTAATTGATGAGACTTAGTGAACAAAAATTTGTGGAAGATGAGATTTATATATCCTGCGCCTTCACAATGTTGACTTCCCTAATGGGAGAGGTAAGAATGACTGGGGATTATGTTATAGAGTCTTCATCATTAAGACAAGGTAGATAATGGGATTTTTCTTTCGAAAATCTTTAGGGATCTTATCTTGGAAATTCCTATTCTGTTTAGATGGAATTATTTCAGAAGCTCTTTGTTATGCTTCCAATTTACTACGAAAAGAGAATCATTTGTCCGTGTGCCAATATCCAGTATTAGTTGGGGACAAACTAATAGAGATGAGCGAGCACAAAATGCTCGGGTGCTCGTTATTCTAGACGAACTTTTCTCTGATGCTCGAGTGCTCGTCTCGAATAACGAGCCCCATTGAGTCAATGGGGACCCCGAGCATTTTTCAAATGGTTCAGAATAAAGTGTTATTTAATTGAAAAAGAATGTCGTCTGATAAGTGATTCAGATGTATGGCAAACATGCTGCAATTATTCTTTTCTTCACTGTTCCGCCGCGTATATTATCTCCCGACAAGTTATCAATGTGAAGAACAGTGAAGAATAGAATAAAACCAGTGAACACAGATCATTTAAGTGAAAACGCGTGAAAAGCACAGTGGAATAGATCCAATGTTCGGCACATCTGCTACTTGTCGGGTGATACGCTGTCGCGGATCCGCTCATCTTCTCCACTGAAAGTCTCCGTGCTGCCCGATGTCTCCCGTCTGCCCGATGTCTCCCCCATGCTGCCCGTGTCTCCCTGTGCTGCACGATGTCTCCCCCGTGCTGCCCGTGTCTCCCCCGTGCTGCCTGATGTCTCCCCCGTGCTGCCCGATGTCTCCCCGCGCTGCCCGATGTCTCCCCCGTGCTGCCCGATGTCTCCCCGTGTCGCGCCCATGTCTCCCCGTGCTGCCCGATGTCCTCCCCCGTGTCTGCCCGATGTCTCCCCCTTGCTGCCTATGTCTACCCCTGCTGGCCAGGGCCCGATGTTCTCCCCCGTGCTGCCCATTGCTCCCCCGGGCTGTCCCGATGTCTCCCGTGCGCGATTCTCCCGTGCCCGATTTCCCCGTGCTGCCGATGTCTCCCCCGTGCTGCGATGTCTCCCCGTGCTGCCACGATGTCTCCCGTTGCGTGATCCTGTGCTGCTTGATGTCTCCCTGCTGCTGAGTCTCCTTCTGCCGTTCCGCGCTGGTATCGTTCCGACATAAGCAGATTTGCCAACATCTGTAATCTATTCTTCACTGTTTTCTTCACTGTCTTTTCATCCTTAAATGATCCTGTGTTTCACGTGGTGCACTGTTTTTTTATCTATTTCTTCATGTTCTTCACTGTGTTTTTTTTGATTAACTGCTGATCTCGAGGCAGGGGAAATACTCGCCGAGCAACGATCCGTTTTCGGTAACTCGAAACGGCTCGTTGCTCGGACGAGTTTTCCCCTCTCGAATCGAGCATTTCAATTAAAAAACACAGTGAAGAACATGAGATAGAATAAAAAACAGTGACACAGTGAACACAGGATCATTTAAGTGAAAAGACATGAAGAAACACGTGAAGAATAGATTACAGATGTTCGGCAACATCTGCTTACTTGTCGAGATGATACGCGCGGACGGCAGCAGGGAGACATCAGCAGCGGGAGACAGAGATCACAAGCAGCACGGGGATACATCCACGGGCAGCCGGGGGAGACATCTGGCACACGAGGGAGACATCGGGCAGCCGGGAGACAATCGTGAGCATCGGGAGACTCGGGCAGACACGGGGAGACATCGGGCAGCACGGGGGAGACATCGGGCAGCACGGGGGCGACATCGGGCGCTAGCAACGGGTAGACATCGGCACATGGGGCATCATCGACACGGAGACATCGGGCGCACGGGGAGACATCGGGCAGCACGGGGAGACATCGGGAGCACGGGTGAGACTCGGGACAGCGCGGGGAGACATCGGGCAGCACGGGGGAGACATCAGGCAGGCACGGGGGAGACATCGGTTCAGCACGGGGGAGACATCGGGCAGCACAGGAGACATCGGGCAGCATGGGGGAGACATCGTGCAGCACGGGAGACATCGGGCAGCACGTAAACACTTCAGTGAGAAGAGAGTCGGATCCCGACAGCGTATCACCCGCGACAAGTACAGATTTGCCGAACATCTGTAATCTATTCTTCACTGTGCTTTTCACATGCGTTTTTCACTTAAATGATCTGTGTTCACTGTTTTTATTCTATTCTTCACTGTTCTTCACATCTGATAACTTGTCGGGAGATATATACGCGGGCGGAACAGTAAGAATAGATTGCAGATGTTTTGCTACATCTGATCACTTATCCACGATTCTTTTTCAATTAATAACACTTTTATTCCTGAACCACTTGAAAAATGCTCGGGTCTCCCATGACTTCAATGGGCTCGTTTTTCGAGACGAGCCCTCGAGCATCAGGAAAAGTTCTCCTCGAATAACGAGCACCCGAGCATTTTAGTGCTCGCTCATCTCTATTAGTTTGTCCCAACTATACTGGATATTGGCAAACGGACAATGATTCTCTTTTTCTGTCGTAAATTGGAAGCATAACAAGAGCTTTCTGAAATAATTCCACTAAACAGAATGGAATTTCCAAGATAAGATCCCTAAAGATTTTTCGAAAGAAAATATCCGCCTATCTACCTTGTCTTAATGATGAAGACTCTATAACATAATCCCCAGCTCATTCTTACCTCTCCCTAAGGAGTCAACATTGTGAAGGCGCAGAATTATAATCTCATCTTCCACAATTTTTTTGTTCACATAAGTCTCATCAATTAACGTGGAAAGGTAAGACGGGTGAATGATCGTTATAATACAATTATAACCGCTAGACCATGACAGCTGCACTTGAAATGTATATCCTTCCATGAAGGAAATGTTGCAACAATATACAACCGTCCTTTTGATTTTTTTAGATGGTTTTTAAATAATCCAACACATCTTGTAGCTCTGCAGTATAGAAGAAAGGAGCACATAGATAAGTGATGCCTCTAAAGTGTGAAACCCTACAGTACGTGTCATCTGATTCCTAAATATCCACTCCTACAACCCCTGGTGTTCCAGCTGATCATCTGTCATACATTTCCTATTCCTATACAGTCATGCAATGCCAGCCTGTTCAATAATTATTCACTCACAGGACTTTTTGATAGCTGCTCTAAAATGTCACTGTCCATATCCTTCATATGACAAAATTTTACAGGGCGACAGGGCTTGTTTACTATAGAAACTGTCATCTGTGGAATAGCCTGCCTCAGGCGCGGTGGCACAGCAGGTATAGCAGAGAGCTTCAAAAAGGGCCTAGATCCTTTGTTAACATTGATGGTTATGTTATATGGAATTGTTTTCCCATAAATCCCTTCCTTGGTTGACTTGATGGACAAATGGACAAGTGTCTTTTTATACCGATAAACATGATACTATAATACTATTTTATAAAAACATTTCATGGCCCAAGGAATGTGCCCATATACATTGCATTTTTTAGAATGTCAATAATTACAGTTTTACTATTATTCTTTATGCTTCAACTTCCTCCGACTCTGGTGACTATTATGCTGATACCAAGGAACCTTCCATTTTCAGTTTTATAAATGATATTTATGACTGGCTCCATCCTTCTGGCTTTTGGTTGTCTATCTTCTTTCTCCCTCTCATTGGATCTCTCTCATCATCGCCCTTATATAATTATCTCTCTTTGGCCCCATTCACACAGCCGTATTGTGTCTGTGATCTGGCCAAACAAATTGTGGAATCACCAATTGCATCTCTGCCAAAAATTGCTATGTTATGCAAAATCCGTCATAAATGTGGAACGTGCGAACAAATCAAACCAAAAAATCAAAGATTCCACCACAATATAGTCACTTGAAATTGTAGAAACATCTTTATTTAATATCTCTAAAAATCATAAATCAAATTTAGACAAATGCTCAGGGGACAATATCCCTGGCTAGACACGCATGGGTACAAGTCAAAAATCTTTTCTATGTAGTTTTTCAATAAGACAATAGTTGCTGTATAACACATGGAAGGGATAAAAAGGAGTAATACATGGTCAATTCGTATATTAGATGAGAGCGGTACAGTGCTAGTGGATTAGCACTTGATCCTTACCCATGAATGGGGGACACACGCCGACCCCCGACGTACGTACCCATGAATGGAACACACAAAACCCGACCCCGCGCCGACCCCACGCTCCTCAAGCCGTCATCTCATCTGGGGGTCCAACAAATTGTGGCAGATCTCGGCCAATTTGAAACTGACCTGAGCAGCAAACACTTCTCTAATTTTTTTTAAAATGCATGCACCAAAAAGGCCACTAAAGATAAGATTTCAAATAAAAGCTAAGGTAAGTGACCCCAATGGGTACCTAGGGGACCGACACATGCCAAGAGCTCCTAGGGATTGGTGTCTATACCTTTTCCTCACTGGAGATGTTTTTGGTCAACTTTTCAGCTATCACCTTAATTTATTATCACCAACTAACTTATCCCTGATGCCTAGGCAGGGAAATCTAGATAGTGCTTGGGGGTTGACCTTGAGACTACTAGACTACTTTAAATGTGATGAACCACCTTTTCTCTGGTAGCGCCATAGAACATGGACCACTGATTCTCCATTCAGGAGGGGACTTCTAATTCCTTTTCTCCCTGACTTTGGGGTGGTCCATCAGTCACCTCCTCAGGTACTGCAATGTGTCCCTTATATAAGAATAAGTCAATGGTACACCCCCTTTAATCATCATGTATAGTTAACAAAAGCAATTTTTTGAAAATGTTTTTGTCTTCCAGGGTGGCTCGCAATACTGATGGAAAATTTACTTATGATTTCTTCTTTTGACCCTTTCCACATGTAAAGCCGGTCATACTATCCATCATCTTTGTGCTGATATCCTGACTGGAGTGGTAGCCAATACATTGACTATTTAGTCATCTATAATGACCAGCACCTCCACACCCCCATGTATCTATTTCCTCTGCAACTTATCCATCATTGATCTTTGCTACACAACGATTACGGTTCCAAAGCTGGTCCACATGTTACTGAGTAATGACTATACAATATCGTTCACTCAATGCTTCACACCCAGATTACTTTTCGGTCATGTGGCCACTACAGAGGATCTCGCTGCTCTCATTATGGCTTATGATCTAGTGTGCCATCTGTAACCCTCTACATTAACACGTGTATTGGAGTAAGAGGACCGTCTACTGTTTTTGACTGTCGCTTGATTCAGGTTTCTTTAATTCCCTCAGCTACAACCTTTGCCTTGTCTAAGATACCAATGTGTTATTCTAATACCGTCTCACCATTCCTGCTATCAATTCAAAGCCTTTGAGAAAATCTCTTGTCCCAATGCTGGTTTTCAGTTAATCAGTCACTTAGAAGCTTAATCTTTGGTCTTGGTCCGTTTTGAGCAGTATAATATGTTATATCAAGGTCATCATTGTCATCCTAAATATCAAATCCGTGACGAAGGAAAAGGCCTTCTCCACTGCTCGCCCCACCTCATAGTCCTCAGCATGTATTACGGCACCTGGATCTCTGTCTATGTAATGCCGCCATTAAAAGATGGCCAAATCTTCGAAATGACTCTATCTGTACTGTATACACCATTACTCCTATGTAAATCCTTTGATATACAGTGTCCAATAAGAATGTGAAGAGGGCGATACTGAAATTGTTTGGGGTGTCAAGTTAGAGATGAATGAGGTCATTCTTGTTTAAAATTTGGAAACTCTTTAAACACAAAGAAAAATCCAAGCAATAAAACAGTATATATTTACCTGTATCTAGGAGTATAGCAATAGGGAGCATGTAAGTAGAATCAACCACACGCTCTAAAGCCTGAGGAGACTCAAGCTCCCTTCGAAAGGAACCCCACCAGCTTTAGGGAAGACACATACAGACGGGGACTGTTTTTACAGGGTTTGCATTGGGCCTCTAATCCTTTGGATTTTCAGTTGCCGATTCCCCAGTGTCGTGACATTTATAGCTTTTACATTATATTTATTTACCTACCAACAATTCCCTTTCTTCTTTAATATTTAAGTATAATGTGTGCCGTAGTTTCCCTCACATGGGATGATGGGGGGGGGGGGCACATATTACACCTGGGATGAACTAGATTATATTACCTCTAAGCATCTCGTATACTGTTACGTGATTGTAACGGTGCAGTAGAGGTGTAACATGATCAGGGCTTATGGGAAACCTGAAATGTACTTCTCTCTCTTAGTACCATCGTATGACGGCAGAGCGGTAGAACAGGTGGCTGAGTTCAACGTCTTGTGATAAATAAGAAGGTAAAAGACCCAAGGAGAAGAATCAGTGATTTAGTCATGTTCCAGTACTAGAAAATGCTGCTTGTGACATATACGTTACATCATTATATATTTGATATATATTAACAGTATTTATTATATATAATTAGTAGTATTTTTTGGCATACATTAGAATTTTTGGAAAATGAATATGATATATGTGAAAGAGGCTTCTGCTGGATTTTCTCTCCTGACCCATTCATATCCCCATGTATCTCCCCATGGATATCCCTCAGACCCCCTTCTACCCCAAATATCTCCCCATACTATCCCTCAGACCCCCTTTCACATCCCCATGTTCTCCCCATGGATATCCCTCAGACCCCCTTCATATCCCAATGTATCTCCCCATGGATATCCCCTCAGACCCCCTTCATATCCCCATGTATCTCCCATGGATAATCCCTCAGAGCCCCTTCATATCCCCATGTATCTCCCCATGATATCCCTCAGAGCCCCTTCATATCCCCATGTATCCACCCTGGATATCCTCATACAGAGCCCCTTCATACCCCCTGTATCTCCCCATGGATAATCCCCACAGGCCCCCTTCTAACCCCATGCATCTCCCTATGGATATCCTCAGAGAGCCCTTCATATCCCCATGTTCCTCCCATGGTATCCCTCAGACCGCCCCTTCATATCCCCAAGTATCTCCCTATGGTATCCCTCAGACCCCCTTCCACACCCCATGTATCTCCCATGGATATTCCTTCAGACCCCCTTCATATCCCCATGTATCTCCCCATGGATTCCCCTCAGACCCCCCTTCATATCCCCAAGTATCTCCCCATGGATATCCCTCAGACTCCCCTCACTATCCCCATTTTCTCCCAATGTTATCCCCCAGAGCCCCCTTCATATCCCCAAGTATCTCCCCATGGATATCACACGGCCCCCCTTCATATCCCCATGTATCTCCCCATGGATATCCCTCGAGCCCCCTTCATATCCCCATGTATCTCCCCCCATATATCCCTCAGACCCCCTTCATATCCCCATGTATCTTCCCCATGGATATCCTTCAGACAACCCCCTACACATGCCCCATGGATATCCCTCGACCCGGTGTATCTGACATGTTCACATACTGTATTAATAAGACACATTTTCTACAGTTGCTTGTTAGAGATAATGGGGCAGATTTATGAAGGTAGTTTCCCCTCCGCGTCCACCAGGTGGCGCTGCTGCGCTGAAAGCATCTCACGCGCCGGAATGCACCAGCTGGACCGGTGAAGGTAAGCGGTTCCAAACAACCACTTTTTCGGTTTTTTAAATGCGGCGGTTTTTTCCGAATACGTCGGGTTTTCGTTCGGCCACCCCCCCGATTTCCGTCGCACGCATGCCGGCGCCGATGCGCCACAATCCGATCGCGTGCGCCACAATCCCGGGCAATTCAGGTACAATCGGCGCAAATCGAATATTTCGGTAAAACGTCGGAAAAACAGCGAATCGGGCCCTTATAAGAAGCCCCCAATGTCATTATTTGAATTTAAGATTTTTTATTATTTTTTTTCTTCTTTTTTTTTTTTTCATTTCTCATTCATTTCCATAGAGAAAAGATTGTTTAATTTTTTTATTTTGAAATAAATCTGAAAGTAAATGATGAAATATCAAACTTTTTAATATCTCCATTACTACATACATTTTTGATAAATATTTGAAAACATTGAGGACAAATTTTTGACCCTCATGTATCTACCCTTTCAATACCTTTCTAGTTTAACATTATTTGTTTTTTTTCCTGCCAAAGACCCTTTATTTTTTTAGTGTACAGAGCTTTATGGGCAGTGATACATGTAATATCTAGGATGATGGAAATAATTTTGAAATGTGATTGAATCTACAAAAAAGTTATTATTCTCATTTATATCGGGCGTTTGTTTTATGACTTTAACTGTATGTTCCAAAGGCACATTGGGAATTTTGGGACTCACCACATTGGGGGACATGTACTTTTTTTTATCTGTTATTTTCTCTTTGGTGTTTTTTTATTTTTTGACGTTTGGGTGCATTTTTGCGACTATTCAATAATTTCTACAATAATTTGCATTTTCATCTACAATAGAAAAATTGGTGTACCTCAAAGATCAGGTCTTGTGTAGACAGTGTCATGACCAACAGGAGTCTTTATGTTTAACAATGCTATGAGCAGTAAGTTATTTGCTTTGAACTCCTGGCCCCTGAGACCTTGAAGCAGTGGAGGTGGCATCATTCCTTGTAGGTCATATGCTTTTTCTTCAGCAGAATAAAAACAACAGAAGCAAAAATCCAACTTGCTTCAAGGTGATTTGGACCTCTGAAACATCTGGATTCCGACTTCCCGTAGTGTTGTATCTATTAAGGGAGGTATGTCAGTATCTTTGAGAAGGCCACATTTGGCATCTGTAGAATTTTAGTATGCTTGTTCCTCAAATGATCCTAAACAAATGATATATATTCCTTTGCCTCAACTGCTATCTTTTAGAAGTCTACTACTGTGGTTTCTTGAAAGTTGGCATAGACTTAAGAGTTGTCTTCTGAAAAGTTTTCTTGCAAAAACCAAACACCATTTGCAGATCTTTATAGAATTGACATCAAAGTATTTTAATAATGCACCACAAAACATCTAAACATCTCCTCAGTTGTCCTAGGCAGTGATGGTGAACCTTTTAGAGATCGAGGTGCCAAAATGACACCTAAAAACCATTAGCTTTTCCCAAAGTGCCAACACGGCAATTTAGGCAGTAACAACCTTATTGTACCAGAATCTTTGAGCTCCAATCCGACACCTTTCAATCTTCGGACAGGACCAAGCACGCACAGGATGGGTCACTTTAAATAGCAGGGAACTACTTGGACTGCCTGAGACTGCAGGAAGAATGCCATGTCTGCCAAACTTCTGTGCCTGGGAGACAGCCCGTGTGCCCACAAAGATGCCTCCGAGTGCCATCTCTGGGTGCCAGTGCATAGTTTCGCCACCACTGACCTAGGATTCTTAGTCATACTTTACATGAGCTACAGATATGCATTAAATGTTAAATATGATGGAGAAGTAGAAATTAGATTTTTACTTCTTTGTTTTTGAAGCTTTACGTACTCTTCTTGTCAGTGTCTATAACAGCCCATCAATGACTACTGATATGTTTGGCAACCATTAATGCAATCAGCACTTGTTCATGACACAAAGGGCACTTCTATTTTTTCACCTACTTATGGCCACTCGTCTTTCTTCATGAAATTTCTAAAATATTCCTGTGACCTTAGATTTGATATTAATCCAGAGTAAGTTGAGCCTTTCTTGAGCTTTTTAATTTAAAACGTTCTGCTCACCATGTGATTTTCATATTTCCCAGAATCCTCTAGTGAAGATCAATGGCTTAAAGAGGACCTGTCACCCAATTTATGGGCACTAGGAGATGCTTACTAAATAAGGAGCTCCTAGTGCTTGATCAAATGCCGCAGTGTTAGAGTGATAGCGCGTTACCAGAAACCTCGGTAACGCTATCTAACCTGCGGCAGGGTACAGTAGTATCATCGGACAGCTGCAAAGCTGTCCAACGTATTCATGAGGGCGGGGTTAGGCGTTGGCCAGGGGATGACTGGCCGGCCTAGCGCGCGGCACGTCAACTGCAAGCTATTGAACGAGCGTGCGGTCACGGTGAAGAGGGCAGCGCCTCGGACCGCCCCCTCATGAATACATTGGACAGCTTTGCTAGCTGTCCGATGATACATTGTTACCCCGCCGCAGTGTTTGAATACATTACCGAGGTTTCGGTAACGCTATCCTTCTAACACTGCGGCGTTGATCAAGCACTAGGACTGCTTACTTAAGTAAGCAGCTCCTAGTGCCGAAAATTTAGGTGACAGGTCCTCTTTAAGTCTCCACGTGTCTCCAAGGTGGCCTGAAATTGGCAAAACTCCTTATGGAGAACTCCTTACTCCACCCATCTTGGAATAGACCATAATAAGAACAGGCATCAAAAAATTGTGATTGACAATATATCCCATCCATGCAACCTGTACATAGACCAGAGCCGGAAACTATTGGAACTGTGTACTGTAGTGGCTATAAACCATAAATTGTCCTAATTATTTTACAGTTAGTTACAGTTTCCAACCCGTTACAGGGAAAGGAAGCCAACTTCTGTCTCATTGTTAACACAATGCCAATCAACTGTTTTGTGCAAGGCCCAGGTGCCGGCCACCATAGTTGTATCTCAGAGGCTACGGGTCTATTATCTTTGCCAAGCATTTGTTCTTTTAATACCTAAAAATCTTTGAGCCACACATATAACTATGGATTCACATTAGTCTTTATTCCATAGACAAGACTCTGAAGGCACCAATATATCTCATCAACATGGATCCAGACATAGCCCTTGATCTATATGTGGGACGTGATGTTGCATGAATAAACATAATGTTAAAGCTCGGCTCGTAATCCCTGAAGTGACACAGTCTGAGGGAATCAGTGAGAGAAAATCTCGTCCGAGATCAATTCATTACCTAAACAAGAACAGCTACAGTCTACAGATTGAGTCATAGTGGAATAATCCACCTCCACCTGTCAACCTCAGGGGACAAGCGTTTATTTTATCAGTTAATCATTATATCTGAATATGTGCATATTGTATATGTATATTGAGCCATAGCAAGTGAATGGGGCTTCATAGTGGTATAGAAGGTACTGAGGGTTCCAAAGCAAATAAATATCACATAAATGATGGCTGTAACTCATGACATGTTGCTCTCCTAGAAGGAGAGATTTCTCTGTATCTGCTTTATTTATTTAAAGGACCTGTCAGCAAAATTGAACCATTACACCTGTATTCTGAACAAAGATTTACTGAAGTTCTGTTCATGGTCCAGCATGTGTCATCATCCAGAAAACATATTGAAGTGAGATATAATTAGTTATATAAGTCATGAGGTGGAGAGTTTAGTTGCTACGTCAAGCTCTCCCTTTCTCAGAACACCCCTTCTGCTGTGATTGACATCATGCTAGTGATGTCCCTGGGCACAAGGGCGTCAATTAAGTGAAGTGGAACTTCTTAGAGATGAGAACTTGACTTAAGCTAAAATCTCCACCCCTGTGACTTTATACAACAAATTACACTCACTTCAAAGATAGTTTTCTGATGATCTCAGCTTGGTTGGGCCTGAAGAACTATATCTGGAAGTGTATACCTGTTTGACAAAATACGTAGTTTTTACTATTTTCAATTCTGCTGACACCTTTTCTGTAATTGGGATGCTGAGAAGGTTTTTTCAGAATCATAGGTTAATATAATCATTATACATATTGGGGCACATTTACTTACCCGGTCCTGTCGCGAGCCTTGAGGTGGCTGTTTCCCGACAGGATAGAGTCCGGCGCATTCACTAGATCGTGCGCACAATAATCCTGCAAGTGTCCGCTTCCCTGTCCAGGACTGCCTTACTTTTCTTCTTCCCGGTGCATGTAATGCATGTCTTGCATCACAATTTGAATTTTAAATCCCAGCGTTTTGTGGTCGCATAAAGTCGGCGCGATTGCGCCAAATCTGATCGCATGTGCCAAGAACCCCTGTTAAATGCGTGCAAATTGGAAATAGTTGGGAAACCCAATGGAAATGCGGTCTGCAGACCCTTAGGAAATGTGCCCCATTGTTGTGTTATGACGTGATTATTATATTATTGATGAGTGGACCCTAATACACTTTGCACTTTCTTTTAGGTGTAGCTGCTTGCACAGGTATTTTAGAAGTGTCTCACCAGTATTTGTGTCACACTGTTGCGGCGCAGCTGCGCAGCACCCAATGCGACACAAATTAGGGGGCGTGCCGGTGCTCAGTGGACCGAGTGCCATATTTAACATTGAAAATGAGTACCTTAATACTCAAACGAGCATCAAGCTCGGACGAGTATACTCGCTCATCTCTACAAACTAACCATTTTCCAGGAAGATGTGTTACAGGAAATGTGTCACCAAAATAATTTAAATAAAATAAGAAAATATAAAATGATTATCTTAGTTAATGTCAAATAATTTTTAGGATTTTCTTTGGCCCTTTTGCCGATTTTAATAATAATATTTAAAAATGTTCAAGTATATTAATATATATTAATTATGTCTATCCTAGTGACCACTAGAGCATTATATATGTTCCTGTATCAATGTGAAGAACAGAGGAAAGATGGTTTTTATAGGGTAAAGCCCCTCAAGTTATGTCATAATTGGGGGAGTAGGAATACTGCTCATGTTCTTCTGACATCACATGTCATCCTTGTTACTGCTTTCAATCACTGCTCTCCTATAGACTGTGCTGCCCGCCTTGACACAGTACACAGCTCCAGCTCCCTCTGGTGGCTACCGATTTTTGATAGAAAGTGATCCTGTGATTTAAAATGTTCCCTAAACTTTAAAGAAAACCCAAAGTGCATATGAGGAGTTCTTATATGGGGTTCTTACTTGGGGAAAGGGTGTGTCCAAAATTTACATTATGGCCTCAAAATCTCAAAACCTCTTTAACCTCCCTGTTCTTTGCAGCTCCATGTTGCAGCCATGTAGCACTAGTTCCCCTGGGTCTTAAGATGCATGTGGTGTATAGAGATTGAGAAGCCAGGAGCCTACCCCTAGAATGTCCCCAGCCAAAACCAGTTCCCTCATGGCAATATAGGGAACCCACTCTCCCCCTCCTCCTTCTTCAGCCTCTCCCTTGCTCCCTCCCCCAACTTACATCAAGTCACCAACACAGGCAGTTCTCCTCCAGGACTTACCACACACCTCTGACAGGGAGCCAGGTAATGTTAAAAAAAAGATGCTTAAAAATCAGCGGAATTGTGCAGATGGCCCAGCTCCAACTACATTAAACTATATTGGCCACTATACATGGGACAATAAATAGGAAATAGTATATAGTATAAGACTAGGGCTACTTTACTGCAGAACATTACAATACAAGGGGTTCTTTACCATAGTGTGGAATTTTATTGCAAATCCCATACTATAGAGCACTATGTCAGGGGCAAAAAAAGACTACACAAATGTCTGGGCTGAAGAGAAAAAGGGTAAATAATTAACTGCAATCTCAGTCATTCTATTAAATTCTATCGTAATCTCTAATCCAGTCTGTAGAACATTTGTGTAAAACGGGTAACTACAACAATATGGGGATATTGTTTTTTTTTCTTTTCTTTTAATTTGTTTGATAGAATTACTTAGTAACAGTATGGCAGTATTATTTGGTATCAGCATGGTGGTATTATTCAGCTTTTATCAAGTAGTAATGTTACCGATTTTGTTCTTAATTAGCAGAACCGGTCATGATTTAGAATTCAATGTTGTCCATACGGGATGCATCATATAAAGAAGAAGAAAGCTCTTGTGCCTTCTAATTAGAGATGAGCGAGCACTAAAATGCTCGGGTGCTCGTTACTGGAGCCGAACATTTCCGGATGCTCGGGTGCTCGTTTCGAGTAACGAGCCCCATTGAAATCAATGGGAGACCCGAGCATTTTTCAGTAAAATTACAAACTGAACGAGCACTGTTCAGTGCAGATGTTTTCACTGAAAGAACACAGTGAAAGAACACAGCAGAACAGATTGCAGATGTTCGGGAACATCTGCGATCTGCTCCGGAGACACGCATGCAGAACGGTGTTCTCCGCAATAGTATTTGAAGAACAATGGGGGTCATTTACTAAGGGCCCGATTCGCGTTTTCCCGACGTGTTACCCGAATATTACCGATTTTCCCTGTATTGCCCCGGGATTTTGGCGCACGCAATCATATTGTTACGCATCGGCGCTGGCATGCACACGTCGGAAATCTGGGGGTGTGGCCGAGCGAAAACCTGACAGATTCGGTAAAACTGCCGCATTTAAAACAATAAAAGTGTCGCTTGGGACGCGCTTACCTTCACTTGGCCGGCTCGGTGAAGTTAAGTGTGTTCAGATGCTTTTCAGCGCAGCAGCGCCACCTGGTGGACGTCGGAGGAACTACCTTAGTGAATCCCGGCCGGACCCGAATCCACCGCAGAGAAAGCGCCGCTGGATCGCGAATGGACCGGGTAAGTAAATCTGCCCCAATATGTGTAGAGAACAACTTGCAGATGTTTCCAAACATCTGCAAGTTGTTCTTCACACATATTGTTCATCAAATACTATTGCAGAGAACACAGTTCTGCACGCGTGTCTCTGGAACAGATCGCAGATGTTCGCGAACATCTGCAATCTATTCTGCACTGTGTTCTTTCACTGTGTTCTTCAATTAAATGATTAAATTAAATTTTTTAATTGTATTTTTTTACTGTTTTTCACTTTTTTTTTTTAATTAAATGCTCGTTATCGAGCAGGGCAAATACTCGTCCGAGCAACGAGCTGGTGCGAGTATGCTAATACTCGACCAAGCATCAAGCTCGGACGAGTATACTCGCTCATCTCTACTTCTAATACAATATACAATATATCTTTATTGATAAACATGTACATCCCGGTAAAACAAAACCCTGCCCAACCAAATTATCCAGAATGTGCTGGTGTGTCCTGGAAGTTAGAAAAAATTATATTAAAAACCCAATGTCAATGAATGATTGGCAATATTCTGTACACAGACAAATCAAGGAAATCAAGCTGTCTTCCCAGCTTTTATGAGGTTTACAGCTCTGGGAAGACACATAAGACCTGAGCTTCTAGTCTCTCCTCACTTGAAAAAGGATTGCTGCTGATTCCGAAACACGTTGTGTTACCGAGACACCAATAAACAGATTTGCTGTGAAGTACTCTCCGAATCACTCTTGACTACCAGTGTGCGCCATAGTGAGAATCACCCCATCATCCCATGCCTCTGGCCATCTGTCTGCCGTTTTACCAGGCCTCATTAGCAGTCCACAGGTTGGCTTCACTAGAAGCAGAGCTGCGGTTGCAAACATAAAACTAGTCCTCATAGTCTTGGACACGGTAAAGGTCTTGCACGCACACCTTTGAAAAGGTTTGCTGGGGGTGGCTGGACCAAGTTATTGATAAATTTGATATAAAGGGCCCATTCCAAATGTTGTTAGAATCTCTTTACACAGATTCAATGGCGGACATATTTTCTCACTGATAGAGTCATGCTGTGCAGGGGAATGCACCAGGGGTATCCATTGTCCCCACTTCTGTTCAACCTGGCAGTGGAACTCCTGCACGAATGCTGCAAAATCCTTCTCTAAACCCTGGTATAGGAGTGGCCTCTGAGAGACTTTCTAATTCATTGTTTGCTGATGATATATTGCTCTTCATATCTGATGCCATAAAATGCATGCCAAAGATTTTAGATCATATCAAGCTCTTTGGATCCTTATTGGGCTTCACTGTTAATGTTTCAAAAATGAGTCCTCCTTTTAGAAGTTTTCACATTCTCTGAGCAGGCCACTCTGAAAGCACTTGGTCTTAGCATAGCTAAGTCAACATCAAATATTACGGGATATCGATAATATCGATAAGCCATAATGAAGAGCAGGAGATCCTCTGGAGAAGCTAGGAAACCAAAAAAATACACCTGAGGGAAGCATTAAGTGAAGGACATTGTATAGTCACCACTCGATAGCAATGTGAACCAACTAAGGGACTGTGGTTGTTGTGTAGAAAATATCGATAATGGATAAGTTGCAAAGGAGTAGATACATGTAGGTGTGGAGGTGGTGGTCATTATATATGATAAAGATAGTCACTACATTAGATATCACTCTGGTCAGACATATCAGCACAAAGATAATGGAAAGGTTTGACTTATTCTTAACAAGTGTAGGAAAAATCAGAATAAAGAATTCATAGGTGTAATTTTTCATAAGTAATCTCCTTATGTTCTCTGGAAGATAAAAAAAAAAAAATAATAATATTTTAAAAACACTCTATGTACCAGCATTATAATTTTTCTTTGTCGCCTGTAGAAAGTACCACATTGGAACAAAATAAAACATTACAAAAAAAGTTGAAAAAGGGAAATAAAACAATGAAAAAAAATAAAGATTCTCTAATGCCCCATCGAAAATAAAAATCACAAATTTCACATTAAAAAAACAAAAGAAAAAAATTTAAAAAAAGGGACAAAATCACCACACAAAAAACAATACAGATATTTTTAATAACCTAAGCTGTAACAACTAAGAGGATGAACGATGTATACACCCTATAGCGTGCGTTCTTGGCCGAACGCTTGAATGCCTCAGTGCTCGAGTATTATAGTAACTGCTCGGAATTGGCCCTCCGGTTGTTGCCTCTGTAAATTGGGGGGCTGTAGGGCTTGTGAGGGGCTCATGGGAGAGGTCTGTAGATAAAGGGGTGGGGGGAGGGAGGCCTCATCTTCTTTCCGTTCCCGGGCATCGCCTCACCTCCCCTGCTTCCCCTGCTCGAGATCTGATGCATATTAAAAAAACAAGTGGGGGGTGTCTTTATTACGAGAGTTAGATAAGCCCCGATTCGCGTTTTCCCTTCCCGACGTGTTTAAAATAACCTCCGCCCCCACACCGCAAAACCCTCAAACATTAGAAGAAAACCCTGCCTTTCCCACCCACGCAGTATCGCTTCGCCTCCTCTTTTTCTCGCTTCGATCGTGTTAATAAAATTCCTGAAATCCTACATATGATACCACTCCAGAAATAATTAAATACCCATCCCGTCTACCTTGGATTATACAGATCTCCATTCAAATACAAATTCCTACTAGCTTACCGCGAGATACTCGTCCGAGCTTGATGCTCGTTCGAGTATTAGAGTACTCGAATGCTCGTTGCCTCCGGGCGAGTAATTTCCCCCTGCTCGAGATCGAGCATTTATTCAAAAAAACAGTGGGTGTCATTTATTAAGGGCCCCGATTCGTCGTTTTCTCCCGACGTGTTATAACCCGAATATTTCCGTTTTTCGCCGCTGGACTTAAAATTGCCGGGGATTTTGGCGCACTGCGACCGGATTGTTGGCCATCGGCGCGGCATGCTCGCGACGGCAAATCGGGGGGCGTGGCCAACGAAAACCCGACTATTCGGAAAAACCAGCCTCATTTAAAACCGAAGATGGTGTCCTGCATAGGACGCTTACCTTCACCTGGTCGCCACTCGGTTGCATTCCGCGGCGATGAGTTTACTTTCAGCGCAGCAGCTGCCACCTTGGACGGCGGAAGAACTACCTTATTAAGAAATCCGGCCGGACCCGAATCCAGAGTCGGAGAACGCCGCCGCTGGAACGCGATGGGACCGGGTAAGGTAATTTGCCCCATGTAGAACTGATGAAGATAGAATGAAAACATGAACACAGTGAACAAGGATCACAGTGGAAAAACACAGTTGAAAAACACAGTAAGAAAGAGTTAACAGATTTTCGGCACATTCGTCTTACTTGTCGGAAATACGCGCAAAACGCTGCAAACAAAATACTATGTGAAGAACAATATAATTATGTGTGAGAACCATTGAAGAACCGGTTAGTCAGACAGAGAACATCGGGGAACAGGACGAGCCTCGGGGAACAGAACAGAGACATTGGGGAGCAGCGCAGATGACCACCGGGACAGGACAGACAGCGGGGACAGAACAGAGACTCGGAGAGCAGCAACGAGACATCGGGGAGCGACTAGAGACAATCAGGGATCAGCACATAGACATTCTGGTGAGCGAGCATCAGAACTCGGGGAGCAGCACAGAGACATCAGGGAGCGCACAGAGACATCGTGGAGCGACGCAGATGACATCAAGAGCAGCACAGAGACCCGGTAGCGGCACAGAACATCTGGGGCAAACACATTGAGCGATCGGAGCAGCACAACGGGAAAGGGCAGCACGAGACATCGGAGTAGCAACAGAGACATCGTTGAGCGCACAGAGACATCAGGGATAGCATGCACGAGACATCTGGAGCAGCAACAGAGAAATTGGGGACAGCCGAGACTGGCAGCAGCAACAGAGACATATGGAGGACAGAGACATTGGAAACAGAAATAGACATCGGCCAGGAAAGACAGGAAATCCGGAACGACAGATCTCGGGGAGAGCACAGAGAGATCTGGAACAGACAGAGACATTGGGGTGGCAAGAGAATCGGGAAGGGGCGAGAAGATCGGGATACTTCAGTGGAAGAAGAGGAGGGGTATCCCGGTGACAAAGCAGGTATCTCCCGACAAGTAAGGCAATGTGCCGACCATCTGTAATCTCTTCTTCACTGTTTTCTCTTCACTGCATTTTTCACTTAAATGATCCTGTGGTCACTGTTTTTATTCTATTCTTCACTGTTCTTCACATTTGCTAACTTGTCGGGAGATAATATACGTGCAGAACAGTGAAGACTAGATTGCAAATGTTTGAATACATCTGCTAACTTATCAGAAGACATTCTTTTTCAATTAAATAATTAAATAAATTGAAAAATGCTCGAGCATCAGGAAAAGTTTGTCTCGAATAACGAGCATTCGAGCATTTTAGTGCTCGCTCATCTCTAGTAACAACCTGTGCAATAAACAGGATAAAAAGTGATCAAAAGTAACATTTACATGACTCCATTAAAAAGTACAGCTCATACCACAAAAAACAAGCCCTAAAGCAGCTCTAGACAAAAAAAAATGTTATGCCTCTTAGACCATGGCGATGCAACAGCAAGTAAATTTCTCACCAAATGAGTTCTATATTCTGCAAAACAAGTCAGCTATTAAAAAAACATCTATAAATTTGGTGTTGCCATAATTGAGGTGACTCATAGAATACATATAAGATAGATATTTATGGTACAGTGAACAGCCAACCAAAAAAATGGTAAAAGCCCTAAACCAGAATGAATGCTTTTCTTATTCCCACCAAGAATGATAAAATCTCCTCAATTACCTATTGAACACCCCTAAATGATGCACCTCAAAAGTAGATCTTATCCTGGAAAAAAATAATCCCCCATATGTCCACATTACAAAAAAATTTACATTTTATAGCTTGTAAAACGTGACAATGCAGATCTGCTCTGAGTGGCGCGTCTTCAATTCCATGCCCGGACATGCGCCCACACAGCACAACCCCTGTAAATGAGTTGCCGGGGGCAAGATCCATATGATGAAAGAAGTCACTTTCATTCCTCTCATGTCCCAGTAAGTCAGACCTCTGAGGGCTTCAAGAGCTTCAGAATAGAGTCATAAATTTTGAGTGCATTATGCAGGTTTTTGGTAAATTGTGAGCCTGCACACTTTTCCGTTAAATTGTCACGTATTGGATCGCCATTGCCAATGTAGGTATCTTGATATCTCTGTATTAGACAGAAGCGGTAACTGAAACCACAGCTCCATTATAAGTGAACGGGGGCAGAAATACAATTATAGCTAAAGTTATATGGAGGAAACTGCCTATGGCTCCATGTATTGTGTTTACAGGACAGCCAAGAGGTCATCAAGGCAAGGGCTATTTGCTGGCCTCCACTTACCTTAGTGATGGTCCACCTTCTGTTCTGAATCCTATCCAACCCCTTTATTGTTAAGAGTGTGCCTTTGAAAGATAATTAAAGTTACTTATTGCTATGGTGTAGCATAAAGTAATGCTGCTGTTTTGAACAGGACAATAAGATGAGAAAAGGAAAGGCTAAACATGGACAGTAAGTCCTAAATCTAGACCACCCCAGCTGCCCATACCTACTTGCCAATCCTACCCTAGGTGGTAAATGACAACTGGTTGACATTCCGTTTCTACACCAATGTGAAAACACATTGACAAAAACTGGCCAAAAAACACAGAAGAATATGATAAAAATCAAGAGGACAATGCAGTACAGAATCAAGAGACAAATGGATGATCAGGACAAAATTAAAAGGTCAGAATATCCAAAATATGGAAGTCCAGAAAATATTAGCAAGCGCCATGAAAGAGTTGTAGCAATTACTGGGAAGTGGGCAGACAAGCCTATTGTAAGATATCAAAGTCCCGGTGAAGAGATTGACTGGCTGTCTCACATCCAGACAAATCAGAATAGCAGGGGAACAGTGTGAGTGGAGAAGACATCTGTCTATCACAACAAGCTTAACCGTCTACAGCTCAGAACAAAGACAGCAGGAGATAGTCAGCTCTGGTGGAATCCAAAGAAGTTTTAAAGCTATTTCACTGAAGAGTTATAGCTCCGAAGACACATTTACTACATACACTGCCAAGATTTTAATGGAGTAAACGCATGAAGTGGATGGCAAGCTTGTAGATTAATCACAGTATGGTAGTATTTAGTATCAGTATGGTGGTATTTAGTATCAGTATGGTGGTATTTAGTTTCAGTATGGTGGTATTCGGTATCAGTATGGTGGTATTTAGTATCAGTATGGTGGTATTTAGTATCAGTATGGTGGTATTCGGTATCAGTATGGTGGTATTTAGGGCCACATGTATCACTCGTTTTTTCTGTTATTTTTGCGCCTTTTCACACTGGCGCACTGTTTTTGCGACATTTTTGCGATTAAACGCCAAACTAGCTGCGCATCAAAAATAACCAGCTTTCCCTCATTTATCCTAGCAATCCAGATGTTTTTCTGCGCCTAATGATATTCACCACTTGCGACTTTTCATTTAGGCGCAAAAACAGGCGCAAAAACACTCCAGCCCGAAGGTGGCATAAACTGAGAAGTAAGCACTGAGCCCCTTTGCAGAACAGCTCATTTCTAGCAGCAACAGAGCTCAGCCAGACACTAGTACAGATAATATAGGCATTAGATACTCTGCAGACACTAGTACAGACATTACATACACTACAGACAGGAGCTGCAGACTCTATTTACAGTTCATCACCTTCTATTTACAAAACATTCTGCAAAATCCTGAGCTCAGAGCAAGAGCTGAGAACTTTGCAGAATGTTGCACATAGTACAGATAAGTGTCCCCCATGTAATTCTGCACAGTATCCCCCTCAGTCACCAGTGCAGAATTACAGGGGTGCAGCAGGAGACCAGCACTGGGGGATCCCCTCTAGGAGAAGCCCCTGCTGAGGACATCACTGGGTGCAGGGTGTCACACACCTGGGTGCTGCTGTGAGTGTTATCTTCATTCTGGGATGAGGGAGAAGCAGAGAGGAGCTTGTAGCAGGATTACATGTAAGAGCCCGAATCTAACATTGCGCCAAAACTGTGTTATATAAAGTGATTAATAAGAGGCAGTAAATTACCTTAAACACAGATGGTTGTAGCTTGTGATAATTCTGGAAAAACTGTGTACCAAAATTTAGGCGCAACTACTACCCTTAGGCGCACAAAAGTGATAAATGTGGCCCTTAGTATCAGTATGGTGGTATTCAGTATGAGTATGATGGTATTTAGTATCAGTATGGTGGTATTCAGTATGAATATGATGGTATTTAGTATGAGTATGATGGTATTTAGTAGCAGTATGGTGGTATTCAGTATTAGTATGGTGGTATTCAGTATCAGTATGGTAGTATTCAATATCAGTATGGAGGTATTCAGTATCAGTATGGTGGTATTCTGGGTGCTGCTGAGGAGGTCACTGGGTGCAGGGTGTCACACACCTGGGTGCTGCTGTGAGTGTTATCTTCTTTCTGGGATGAGGGAGAAGCAGAGAGGAGCTTTTAGCAGGATCACATGTAAGAGCCTGAATCTAACATTGCACCTTAACTGCGCCAAAACTGTGTTATATAAAGTGATTAATAAGAGGCAGGAAATTAACTTATCACAGATGGTTGTAGGTTGTGATAATTCTGGAAAAACAGTGTGCCAGAATTTAGGCGCAACTACTACACATAGGCGCACAAAAGTGATAAATGTGGCCCTTAGTATCAGGTTGTATTCAGTATCAGTATGGTGGTATTCAGTATCAGTATGGTGGTATTCAGTAGCAGTATGGTGGTATTCAGTATCAGTATGGTGGTATTCAGTATCAGTATGGTGGTATTCAGTATGAGTATGATGGTATTTAGTATCAGTATGGTGGTATTCAGTATCAGTATGGTGGTATTTAGTATGAGTATGATGGTATTTAGTAGCAGTATGATGGTATTCAATATCAGTATGGAGGTATTCAGTATCAGTATGGTGGTATTCAGTATCAGTATGGTGGTATTCAATATCAGTATGGAGGTATTCAGGCCACTGCGGACAAGTCACGCCTGCGGAACGACCTGGTGGTACCACGCCGCAGCAAGTCCAACCCGCTTTGCGGCGGGCTCTGGTGAAAACCGGGTGCCACTTAGACTCCGGTCCCAGGTAGTGGCTTGTGCCATCGTCCGCAGTGGTTCAGAGGATCCACAACCTCTAAGCCTGACAGTAAGATCCGGCCATGGATCCCGCCGAGGTTCCGTCTCCTAGCAAGCCTGACCTCGCTACTATTGTGATTCACCAATCCCGGCAGATTGCTGCGCAGCGTGACCAGCTGGAGCAGGTCACTGCCATGTTGCAGCAACTATTGGCCAACCAACAACCGCAACAGGTCCCGGAAGCTGCTCAAGCGATTTCTTCAGCTCCGACTCCTCTCCCTGCTGTTGAACCCAGGATGCGCTTGTCCATGCCCAGCAAATATGATGGTGATCCTAAGATGTGCAGAAGTTTTTTAACTCAGTGTTCCCTGCATATTGAACTTATGCCGACCCAGTTTTTTTCGGAACGATCAAAGGTGGCGTTTTTAATCAGCCTACTCTCAGGGAAAGCCCTGGCCTGGGCCACACCCCTGTGGGACAGAAGCGACCCGGTTACAGCTTCTCTCTCAGCCTTTGTGTCCGAATTTAGGGCCGTGTTTGAGGAACCAGCTCGGGCCTCCTCCGCTGAGTCTGCCTTATTGAACTTGCGCCAGGGGAATTCCTCCGTGGGAGAGTATGCGGTCCAGTTCCGTACTTTGGCGTCAGAACTTGCCTGGAATGACGCCGCCTTGTCGGCCGCTTTCAAGAAGGGTCTCGCCTCTCATGTGAAGGACGCTCTGGCCGCTCGTGATCTTCCGTCTACTCTGTGTGGTCTCATCTCCTTGGCCACTCGGATAGACGTGCGATTTAGAGAGCGTGCGGAAGAATCTCGCTTCGAGCAACCTCAAGTCCGTCCTCGACGCCTTGCCCGCCTGGCCCCGGTCTTCCAAAGACCACTCCAGCCTCAGGACTTACCATCCGCAGAGGAGCCTATGGAGGTGGACAGAGCTAGACTCTCCTCCCAGGAACGCATCAGAAGGCGCCAGGGTAACCTTTGTCTTTATTGTGCTAGTCCGGAACACTTCATCGGGTCCTGTCCTATCCGTCCTCAGCGTCCGGGAAACGCCAGCACCTAGGGTTCTTGGGAGAAGCGTCCCTAGGTGTCTGCCAAGCTTCTCCACGTCTGTTGATTCCGGTGCTTCTCAGCGTTGGCGCCAGTCCCCAGATCCAAGTCTCTGCATTCCTGGACTCCGGCTCTGCAGGGAATTTCGTGGATGCCGCTCTGATCTCCCGGCATCACATCCCAGTGGTTCGCCTTGAGAAGCCGTTGGTCATCTCATCCGTAAGTGGCCAGATCCTCTCTGACCCGGTCTTGTACCGCACCAAGCCTCTGACCTTGCAAGTCGGAGTGTTACACAAGGAGAGACTGTCCTTTTACGTGCTACCTCGCTCCACGGACTAGCCTCGCTAAACGCCTCATGACTTGTGTTAGGTCTGCAGTAGGCTGCCAAGCTCCATGCTTAAGGTTCTCAATTGGATGACAGGGGGATTCTTCATTGGGGGTGAGATGGTGACGGGTTCCAGCTGTCATGGGAGTTCCCCGGCCTGTACCATGGTATTGGCATCCCCTCCGCTTATAATAAGACCTTTGGAGGGTGTACACGCGTGGACCGAATCTTCTACGGACAGGATGTCCTTAAAAAGCACGGATGGAACAATGCCACACGGCATCGTGACCCAGACGATTGCCCTAATTGAGATGGCCGGGACAACGTATCCTACCAGATGTGAGTTCCCGAGGGATAACCGAAACTTCCGTTTCATGAAACCC
This sequence comes from Engystomops pustulosus, assembly GCA_019512145.1. Lineage (NCBI taxonomy): Eukaryota > Metazoa > Chordata > Amphibia > Anura > Leptodactylidae > Engystomops > Engystomops pustulosus. Next base: position 1,610,385 of record WNYA01000014.1, read on the forward strand.
AAGGACATGCAGAGTAGATCCAGGAGGAAATTGCAATAGAGGTTTAAAGCGGAAGTCCTATCATCCGGGGTGCGGATATTCGTTAATATCTAAGAAGGACGGTACCGCGTCAGTTGTATGATTAAGTCGACTTAATCAGAACGGTTAAAAACCGTACCTTGCTGATCACTGACTGTTTGATCGCCGGAGAAAGTAGCGAAGATGTTCTCTAAGTTGGGATCTTCGCGTGGGCCTACAACGTATTCGTATCAGCCACGGGGGACGAAGGAAGACAAGCATTAACACCGGAGAGATGGTCCTTCGAAAGACTTGTGATGGCACAGTGGATTATGCACATGTACAGATGTTCCTACAAGGGAGTTGGGACCAATGAAATATTCAGGGACCTTCTGTAGTGGGTAGTGGTCTACCTGGATGATATCTTGGTGTCTCCCAA